>LZCU01101378.1:5167-15583 GCA_001663935.1 Asymmetron lucayanum | reverse complement strand
ATCTCAAGTACATTCTTATTCTTTTTATTAATCAACAGCCAGAATCTTAATACGTTTTGTCTAACTACAAGGCTATCATGCCACATAACATGTTTTGATACTTTTAGAGCAATTCAAAATAGTTTTTATTATTGTCCAGTTTACTAAATACACGAAAGCTATGTTGATAAGATTTTGATATTGATAAGTTGCCTTTTGGCATGCCGGTTTTCTTGCTTGGAAATCGAACAGATGGTTTAGAGGGTTAGAACAGTGTATTTACTAAAACTTGCATTGACCTTGATCTACGTACAAGTGCGCAAGGTAATCAAAGCGAATCACATGAGACGTGGTACAGAGCCAAGGAAAAGCCTGATAATTATATTTACTGATGGCAGTGTAAACGTTACCTAGCTTTAACTCGCACAGACAACTTTACGTACTAGCAATGATCGTCTGTGCCACCATGTCCAGTTTGTGCCACCATGTCCAGTTTATTTGCTGTCGGTTTTGCAAACGTGTACGTGGAAGCTTCGAGCAGCAACTGTCCTGGTCTTTAGGCGGCAGCTTGGTAATTTGTCGTTACATGGTAGCCGATAACAATTTGCACAGAGTTTCAAGCTGTGATTAGTTGATTTGTTTTGAGATTTTGCATGAAATCGGGGCAAAACTGCGCGAGAGGTCAGTCCTCTATTAATTATAAATCTCCCCGGGCGAAGAAGCTATTCATTCGATTTATTGCAAATTAACAGGATTTACTCAGCCTTTCTGCAGTCTGCGGAATATAAAGATAGGTTAACAAGATAACCATTGGTTTAAAAGTAGAAGGTACGATGATGAAAGGACACCCAAGTGGGGCAATTAGCAGAATATGAGTCATTCAGGTCACATCGGCATCGGTCTTCTCTCTAAATCTGGTCTCTTTGATGACAAATCAGGCAGAAAAACAACACTTTGCCATTTTCCTCCGTCTTCATCTATTCCAACAACAGTAGATGCTGAAACGTTAAATTTCATAGAATGATGAGTAGTATTCAAGTCGTTAGTTGCGACGTACTGTGACGTTTTAAAAATAGTTAAGTCGTTTTCGGTGTAAAACAATACTTCAAGGAGATTCCAGTGCAACATTTGTCAGTTTTGCAGAATAATTGTCTCCAATAAGGTAAGGCTTTATATGTTCCCAGAGATTAGATGGAAACTATCTCTGTTTGACTCCTACAGTAATGTCACGACCGTCATAGAAGAGTACAGCAAAGTGAAAATAGGTTAAACAGGCCTTGGGGAAAGATATATATGCTCACTCGGCCATTAAAGGCTAAATTGTTAATGCCATAATCTCCGCAGAGGGGCCAAACATGGAGAGCTAGAGCACCATGAGTAATGCTAACAATGCACGGTGCAATATGAAGTAAATCAAAAGAACATTGTAGTTTAAACAAGTGATAAGTCAAGCAAACAGAGGTCGGGAAGATAAATAAATTCCACATCTAACGCAAATCAAATACGGTATTCTTGACCGAGAAGTACTCGCTGATTTTTTTCACCGAAATCACTGTGCCATCATAAACATTATTAGCAGCAGGTGAACTTTATTCTCCTGCTAACGATGTCTCTGCGCGCTCACAAACCTCCGTCTTAGGATCTGTCATAGTTTTAAAGACAGTAACGATTTTCTGAAACTTTAATCAACCTCTACGTGTCAGGATCAGCTGCTGGTATCGACAATCCATCTTGCAGCTATAATAGGGGTGACTTACTTTTTCTCCGCGACTTACGTTTTCTATGCAGTCTTGACTAACGCGATTTAAGGCTCAATGAAGAACAATGATAACCGTGAATTGCCGTCCCCTAAGGATATCTCTACAAGCACAAAGCAATAGTTTTTGAATAAGCTAATTTATGGATGTTTTGTGCCGCACCTATCGTTGATAGACTAGGTCATGGATAATCAATTTCAATTCTACAGTCAAACAAGATTTGCTGTTTGGAAAGTTTCTTATTCAGGGAAAACATCACAACATGAAATAAAGTCCTGTTATTTGATGTCTATGTGTGAAAAGAATGTAGAAAAATCATTTTCATGGGTTGCCTATATCAAGAAGTTGCAGCAGAGTAGAATATTATCCTGCAGGATTTTAACAGACTTCTTCAACTTGTAAATCTGCCCAATATGTTATGCTTAAGGACTTTTCCATTAGGTAATCTCATCAAGGATTGCGAATAACCCTTAAGGTGGTACAAAGTGTGATGCATCGTTCATAATCTATGTAATAAGGAATAATTGTACCCCTCCGAACTTATCGAGATGGGCCCTTTAATCAGGATCATTCCTCATTTCTGCTTTGAAGAGTATCAAGAACCAGACCGCGTTACTTAAAAGTGAGTATACCGGATTCCGGTTCTTCGGATGGGGCTATTAGTGCTAATCCTGCCCCCTGCATCCCTGACAAGCAAAGTAATTGTTCAAGCAATGGATTAGCCGCCACCTCATTATTCTTACTGTACGAGGCTACAATGGTAACAAATGCAATTTTCAAACCTGACGGTGATTGTCCTTTGCAATCCCATTGATCATTGTGCTGAAGTTACATGATTCATTGATTATAAACAATTCATCGACATACCAAGTCTTTGCATCATTTATTGGGGTTGATAAGAAATAATTTCATTTTGCTCTAGAAGAACTTCGGCTTGTTTTATTCCTTTCCCTTCCCACAATGCCCACGCCGTCCTTATATAAGAACACGACAACACAATCTCCATTCAGGCTTGCCGAGAAGTTGACGCAGGTAAGTGCAGTTTAAATGATCTTCGGGGGCATTGGATTGCCCTAGTTCTTTATTGAGGTTACACAATTGCTCGCTAACATTATTCTGTGTTGCCGACTAAGAGATGTTTTTGCATGGACCGGATCCATTTCCCATTCCCTATTCGCCATTAAAGATTTTGTCGGGTAGTTAAACATTACGTTCAATACAACGGTCAGGCGTTTCTTCTGTCGAATGGCCGGTTCATGGTGTCGTGTCAGTGGAAGCCAATTATGAATATTTACAAGACTTTGAAGAAAAGAGAGGAAAAATCCTCATCAGTTCAATATGTTCTCATTTGAACCATTTATGTCAACTTGTACTCTGCCCGTGCTAGCTTCCGACGTCTTTTGTTGTTTCTGTCACGCTATCCTATACTGCATAGATGCACTTTCTCTATTATAGTCTAGCAAGAAGTTACCAAAGTTAAGGAGGTAAGTTGCCATGCGTATTATCGCGATATTCATCATAGTGATTAGATGCTAAAGTACCTGAACTAACATATTGATGTATTTTCCAAAGTGCACGGGACATCACATAATTCTAGGAGCGAGATAACATGATCTATCAAAAATATTGTTATCTTAAATCCCAAATGCCGGGAATTCGATTATGCCTGTCATCTGTTAAACGCATGGGCCTACTGCAGAGTAATTGGACTATTTATCCCCGCTGTCCCAGAGACTCATAGCAATATCGCATTTGTTCCTGTTGATGGTTCTGCTGTGTCCACCAACCACCATCATGATCAGCACCTCGGCAACAGACGCACATTAGTTCTGGGGATCAGCACATTTTGCGGGTGTGTGGCTTTGAATTGACAATCAGAATGCAAATCTAAGACACTGTCGCCATCATGAAGTGTAAATTAACAAGGTCTTTAACCAACCGAAGATGATTTAGCTAGTTTCTTAATACATCGTTCAGAAGGAAATTAGTCTTATGCATTCTCTGATTATAGTAACAGGATGCTGTCTAGAAACACTTGTTAGACGACAATTGCGTGATCTTTCTTTCACAGTAATACATATACATGTGTTGCCATTTCGGGCAAAGTGATTCTTTCATAACTCTTCCCTTTTCCGTGGAATCTTTTTGTTATGATAGAATGCTCCAGAATCAAACAAATGCTTATATTTTGATTTTTTTTTTGCAGTAAATCAATCGTCATATTTAGAGAACTTTTCCCATGAAACTTTACTTCCCCTATTTAACTTGTTAAGTATGTTGTAAGTACTTTAAAACTAGAAACCATTTGTGTCTATAGTTTGTGGAACACCTTTTATTGGTACCAATATAGTCATAGACACTCCCTTTGAAATCGATAAATCAACAGTGTTTTCCCCAACGTTACGACTTTCTCTCGTGCAGCGATAAGCCCTAAGTACATGGCTATCAGTAAAACGAGCTGAAAACCGTGGTATGTCCAACACTTACAGGCTAAATCGAATCAGCTAACGGTAATCCCACTTAATCCTCCAGCAGGCAATAGGAATAACTTCTGCATGTCGGAACAGCCATAATGGGACCATACGCTATCGCTCTGGATGGCATGACCTGCTTCCACGCCGGCTGCCAATTCTTCTTACTCTGTAGCCAGAACGTTTATCGAGCACATTACGTAGGAGACGCGGCTCTTTAACAGAATGTAAATCTTAGGATTGTAGTGTGCGTCCCCAAGAGACACAAGTACTTTCTGTCTTGCATCAACAGTTGTAGAATACTGGGCATTGTTCTGGTACTACATGGTCACATCTCATAAAAGATCGCACTTATTACGGCCTCAAGAAAACAATTATAGATGTTTTACTTCTGATATGCTTCTGTGGATCCTTGCTTCATTGTGACACAGAACACAAACATATTAACCTCCATGCGACGGATACATATATTTGTATAGACAGATAGATGGATAGATATGGCGTTCTTGAATCGAAAAAGCATCCTTTTGGGGCGCAGGTGCTTCTCGGTATCGAAATACTTTTTCCTTCAACTAAAGATGGACTTACCCCCTGGATAAAATGATATGAGCGTTTTGTTTCTTAAAAATTCAAGGAATCTTGTCCAGTTAAAAGAATCGCGTCCATTCAAAATGAGGGCTACCGTATCGTTCCATATGCATAGCCGAAACGTTCACATTTTACTTAAATCGCTTTATCTTTGGTGAATTCAACATTGCAATTACAACGTCAAATGCACGGCAATATTGCAACTTAAGGGACGAAAGCCATAATAGTCACCGAAGACGATGAAAACCAACAGTGAGTGTATCATCATAGTTTAATCTGGCGGCTGCTTAACTCGAATGAAGACGTCCAGCCGGAAGATAGTAAGCAAATAGATATTGAAGATTGTGATATGACGTTGAATACAAATTACCTCTGGCAGGCCGCACAGGAATTCTTTACTATTGCACTGAATAGATATGACAAAAGAACTGATACTAAAGTGAGTTATTTATCGTCGAATTCCTCTGAGAAGACGTGAACGCACTGAGGTAAAGTTAGAGCCAATAAACCTATCACTAGGAAATTACATAATGTACGGCAGTTTTCTAAACACACCGACAAGGATTTATGGTCAGATTCACGGTGTAATGGAAAAACTGTTCCCAGCTACCGATCTTCCATCTATTCCATTTACTTCAGTCTTTAGGTCATTACATAGTGTAGTGATAGGATGTCAGATCTTTTCAAAGGATTATTTCGCCACTTTGGTGAAACAAATGTGTGAGATGTGCAAGGTGTGTTTCTGTGTTGTAAATTCATAGATGGTTATATTTCTGCCACGGATAAAAAAAGGAAAACTAGTATTCCGCGATGCGGGCTACAGACTTCACGAAATACTGTCCTCCAGATGTGAGTGGTTGGATACATTAATATATTGTTTTTGCGTCCGTGGCTTTTACTTTTTCGAGCTAATTATCATGTAAAGTTGACAACAAAGTAGACTGGGTGAAAATCCTGTGGCGCATCACCTTAACAATGTACGAGAAATGAAAATTCATCTATCACCAGCAACTCATTGTATAATGCGACATATGTAGACGCGTACGATATGGCAGCAAAAAGATCAAAAGTGACAGTTCGCGCTTTGTGATGTATGTCCAATTGGTAGACATCAAGGCTAAATTGAAGTAACCGCAGCCCCAGAGCAGAGGAAGTGTAGTAATGCAATTACCGTCTCATCTCTCCCATCCCGGGTGGCTCCTCCTGCCAGCGGTACGTCACCTTGAATTCTCCTTTATTGCCCAAGGTACCAGACTATCTTTGGTCGCTTCGGAGTGTCACCTTTTACGTTGTCACGACTACTTTACTGGAAGTGACACGAAAAAGGTTCTGACTACGACCTCAATTAACCCTTTCTTCCGGCTTGAAACCACCCCTTACCCATCTTGTATGTAGCCTTGTCATGACAAAGATTGAAAATGAAATTATAACGCCCTACTAGCAGCATCGGGGACATAGATGGATTGTCTGCAAGTTCCTCTCTATGGCAGAAATAGGTTCGTTACCGTCGAGATGCTGTAGATAGATTTGTTTCAACCTCCGTAAGATGAGGTACCTGACTTGCGGTTCGCTGACTTTGAAATGCCATGGACATTTTGCAGTCACGGCCATACGTTCAGACTTACAGATCATTAGTGCTGAAATGCTATCGATAGATCTGATGGCAACCACGGTTTTTAGCTCAGAAGCATAACTGACGGGTTATTGCAGTTGAGATGTCATAGATAGACATGCTTGCAAGCAGGCCCACAAACTCAGGTAACAGACTTGCAGTTTGTAAGCGTTGAGATTCCAGATAGTGATATGATCATGCATTTACTGTACGTCCATATTTTCAGACGTACGGCTCATTAGCGTTGGGATGTTGTTGAGATAGATTTGATTGCAAGTACGAATCTACATCTCATATACTTCATTTGCACTTCATCACCGTTGCGATGTCATAGATAATTATGGTTGAAAACACGTCCATGAGTTCAGAGGTTGACTTTCATCTTGCAACCGTTGAGATGTCACAGATTGTTATGGTTGAAAACACGCCCATTCGCTCAAGTAGCAAACTTTCACTTAATTTCCATCAAGATGAAGTAGCTGGATATTATAACAACCAGGTCCATAAGCTCGGGTACCTGTATTAAAGCTGTCACAGACTGATATGATGACAACCACGTCCAGAAGCCTAGTTACCAAATGCCACTTCATTACTGTTGAGATGCCATGGGTGGTTATAGTTGAAAATACGCTCATAAGCTCGGGTAGCTGACTTGCATCTTGTAACCGTTGAGATGTCACAGATAGCTATAATCACGACCACTTTCATAAGCTCTAGTACCAGACTTTCATTTTATTTTGATTAAGATGCTGTAGATAGCCATGATAAGAAACCAGGTCCATAGGCTCAGGTACCTTTCAGGTAATAACCAACGCTGATAACTGTAATGATAACCACGTCCAGAAGATTAACTGCCAAATGCCAGTTCATTGCTGTTGAGATGGCACCGATAGATACGGCGACTACGATTTCTGTCGGTTCGGTTATCCTTAAGCACACTTAAGTAGACATTTTCGTTCTTGTTTATGGAGTTTGGGTTAATAGTTGAAGGTTTAAGGTGTCACAGGCAGAAGCAATACCAACGACGTCGATACAGTCAGGTGACTGACGTCAGGTTCATCACCGTTGAAATGTGACACGAAATTGATCAGGTAGCTGACGTTCGGTTCATTAACGTTGTTACAGAGAGATATGGTAGCAGTCACGTCGATAAGGTACCATGATTTCAGTTCATTTCCGTTAAAATGGCAGAGATAGATAAGACGGCAGCTACGTACACGAGCTCAGGTAACCGATCTGTTGTTCATTAGCCTTACGATACGACGGCCACCAATTCAAGAAGCTTAGGTGTCTGACTAATGGCTAGAAAACTGAGAGCCGCTACGACAGTGACATAAGTTAGCCGGAAAGTGCAAGGGACGGAAGGTTCTTAACCTAGGCTAACAAGTTTTCTTTTTCATCTATTGGATTGCATTTTACACGAAATTACTCATTCTTCAGATTGTCAAAATGCAACGAAAAGGGCATTCTCTTTTGCTTGTATTTCAGTTGAATAAATTGTCGTCAGACGCAAGCTGGTATTATTCGTGCAAGTGTCGTGCAAGGAGTAGTTTCAACAAGTTGAAAGTTTAAGGATTAAATCAAACTGCATAAAGGCCCTTCGCAATCACCAACAAGAATAAGTCTAGCATTATTGCCAATAACAGTATAAAATGCCCATGTCGTACTTTGATATGGTAATACTTTTTTGCGTATCGTATGACACCGCGGAAAATGCAGCATTCAAAACATAAGTTAAGTTGTTTACCAGAGAAGATTGAAACAGTGTTAGCGTTGCGTCTTTGAAAAACCTACTGCTAAGCCCTCTAGAGGTTTTTAATTTGCAATACTGTAATCTGAGCTTAGCAAACTCATCTATCTCTGTGCGAAATTATTGCGAACCTGACATTTATGTCCTGCATATATTGTGGACTTCTTAATCGATTAGGGAAGTAAGTATGAAACTTTCTGTATGACCTACATCTCTTTGAAAACTAATGCCCATTTGTTAGACGAAACAAAAACCAAGATGAGTTAAATTGAAGAAAACGCCAGTTCAGTGACTGGATCAAATTAAAGGTATCATGAAAAATGCCTCTGCTTTCCAAAGAAAGTGGGTTCTTGATGGGCTTATGGCCCTCACGGGGATTATGTACAAGAAGAAAATAAGGAGTCATGACCTGCATTACACAGCAGAAGCATGGGCACTGAATCAAGCATCGTCATCATCATCATGCACCCATTCGCAGAGATGGGTCAGGAGAAAAAGAGTGCAGACTTAACTTGTAAACAATTACTCATCTCGGTAATGGATCAATGGACTTCGGGAATCTCGCTGCTTCTTGTAGATTCCATTATAGTTGCTGCAATATCTTGTCTTGTTCGTAACTAGGCCATCACTTAGCTGAGTGTTTATCTGAAGGGTGCGTCTTTTTGTATCAAAGAATGAAGCAAGATACAAACTGTACACGCGCTAGTTTCTGCTGTATAAATAAATACTACCTTCCTACACGTTCTTACTACTATCTTTTAAAACTGTTAAATGCAGTCTGTTTGCAACGTGGATAAAACAACAACACAATTTTAAAGACGTATCTCCGCGCTGCCAGACTTTCTCGGTTGTGGCTGATGAAAACAAGGGCTGGCGGCAAGGTGTACTTGCTCTTTATTCCTGACATGCACTTCAAGCTTGGACTTTCATTTTTGTCTGCTTAATCAATTGTATGATATTGTAGCAGTTGATTGAGGAATCGCCTACTGAATCATAATCAGGTATGCTCGCCCTGTGCTAAGTTGTGCTGCTTATTCCAGTCTTAATTACTGTGCTCCTCCACACCCAAGGGAATAATTGTGCAGATGTCAGCACATTTCAATTAATGCTTAATGGACGAGTTGTTCTGGCTGCATCCAACGTGTTTTTCAAATCACGTTAAGGTACATGCGGCGTTGTGAGTGTGTGTTTTTCTGCCGGCGATATGTCAGTCTGGAGAGTACATAAGTATTGCTTGAATGCTTCGTGGATATTACAAAATAGACTCACCTTGTTTTCTTGCCTATTAGCCGTAGGTAATGCCTTAAACGCAGGGGATATCTGTTGATTGTATTCGCGATTTTTAAATAGCTACATCGACTTAAAGGTTTCTTCACGCAAGCAACTGATGTAATAATTTATAGGCCTTCACAGAAACAAACAAACAAAATTAGAGAGGATGCCGAGTCTCAGATGCAAAATGACGGGGGGGGGGCAGTGTATAACAACTTCCGTAAACGATCCATCCACGACTATTTTGCCCTCTATGATCATGATTTGTTGCTCTTAAAACAACCCAAGACCGCATTGTGTTGAAGGGCGTACTCAGTATATAATTGAAATATCTGGATAAGATTTTACTTGGCATCTGATCAAAGTGCACGACAAACTCTGATCGTGTACAGTGGAGAGCCGCCAAAATAAATTAAATTTCATATGGCCCATCTACCTGAAACCTTAAAACCAGATAGAAAATCGATTGTAACAGGATAGACAGCTCATAAAAGGAATGAATCTCTCGGCCGCAAACTTGGAATGACTCGGTAACACGTCCAAGTGACAAATAAATGTTTACGGTGTTCTCCACACCCGGATGGGATAATTTTCCACATGATACATTTGGTACTTAGCATTGGTACCGACATAAATGTTTTATGGACAGAAAGAAATAATTTGAAACTGTGAGAGTAGCTTTTCAAAACTTTTCTCAAGTTTTGATTGTCTATAATTGTGCTGAATGTGGGGGGGGGGGCTACTTTCCATTCCACTAGCAGCGTATACAACAGGTATATGGTCACTTTTCCAAAAAATAGTCCCATGGATAAATTGACATCAATCGCCCTGGACCAGACTGGGAAATATATAAAAAGAAAATTCAGTATTCGCAAAACATGGGAAGAGTGAAGCAGTGTTGCTCCTTTTAAACGTCTACAGTTGTTGTTTAACACGGGGTGCTAACTCATCTATCTGTGTAGGGAATGAAGTGAACCCGACATTTAT
>LZCU01101309.1:0-14186 GCA_001663935.1 Asymmetron lucayanum | reverse complement strand
GTGGCTTCTTCATTGTGTGGCTGTCCAGTGTCCCCAGAACTTACTATTCCCTCACTCAGTGATTGAGATCAGACAGGGGACCTGCACAGAAAAGTACAATCATTCAATACATAAATCCGATCTCGTAAAGTCTAAGAAAAACACGTCACCATCCCATCCTACAAGCTGTCCTCAATAACATGATCACCACAAATTCAATCCATAAATCAGTTAGAAAAGCTATACCCAAAGTACCAATTTTGAAATGCAGAAAAACATCTGTTGTTTACTTGTGTTGAACGGGTTAAGATCTACACATCGATTTCTATGCGTAGTTTTTCGCTAATGTGGTCTAAGTTCTCAAAAATAGCGCAAAACACACAAATTACAGAAGGTGCAAACCACAGCAAACGTATCAAGAGACTCTGTACTGCGATTAAGATGGGTTGTCTTTCACGCGGTATCCTTGCCTCTACACTGTGCCAACGATGTCTGTTGTAATAATCATAGTCGTAGAGTTTTGAATATGTCCAGAAGTTGTCGATGTACGATGTTTGGGTCACCGATAGCTAGGGCCCTCATATAGTAAGAATTTCTGCGATGTCCATACGGTTGCCGTACGTTAAGAACACAACAGCCCTTTTTCGAAATGGTCCACTATCGCACAACCTTAGTTTAACCCTACGGCAATAATATTACATTGGCGCGGTCGCACGGTTGTCATGAAAATGTTGCCAAGTTTGATCCGGCAACACAAAAATACTTACCATGAATTTTCAGCCTTCACTCATCTGAGCCATACATCTGATGAAGAATGACGAGTTCGGCTGAAAATTCATGGTGCGTACTTTTTGTGTTGGATTATACCTCAAATTTATAACGATTGTACCAACACAGATGGTCTTTCATTCAAAGACTGATACCTGTAACACGTTACCTGTTCGAAACAATTTCCTGAATCTGGGCAGACCGTGATGGTTGAAGCTACAGCTTGAATGGGTCCGCCCCAAATACAGAAGCGTGTTGCCGTACACTGGAGTGAGATACGTTAAAGAAAGTTAACTGGAGTGAGATGTTCTAAAGCTGACTTGGAAAGGACCTTGTTTGCTCTACAAAATCAACAAAAGCTTGTGATCACTAGTAGGTGCCTGGCAGTCTTGTATTTCTTGTACCACTGTGCGCCATCACGGGAAGTTACGCTGTGTAAGATATACGTGAGAACGAAGCTTGTGCATATATATGCTTCGATGAAGGTTAGACATCCATGTAGTAAGGTACGCAAGAAAATTGTTACTCATACAACTGGATAGAATTTTAAAACTGTCCGACGTTTCACCTAGTATCCATTAGATTTTGTCAAGGTCTGGGACAAAATCTAGTGGATACCAGGTGAAACGTCCGATAGTTTCAAAATTCTATCCAGTTGTTTGAGTCACAGTTTTTTTGCGTGCATATATATGTTTTAGGCAGCAGCTACAAACGTCACACGTTGGTCCTGTGACAGAAGTTTTTTTTTAATTAATTAGGCCTAAAACAGTAGAATTCACAAAATTTAAGCTTTTGTACCTACCTCGAACCCTCTTAAAATGTAAGACGGACTTTGTTGAGGGCTATTTCACCACTGTATCAAAGACCTGCCGTACGACGTATGTAACTTCGCCATTAACTTAAGCAAGTATACTGTTCTAGCTACCAGTGGCCAGATACATATCAAGAGGGGGCGTTTAAGAGCTCGGTTTGTTTTGAATAACGACATTCATAGTAACCTCGGACATATTCAATTCCTAGTGTAAAGTTCTTTAAGACAAACGTATCAAAGCAGACATGTTAAGCCCCTTTCAATTACATTTAGTAATTCACAGGTGGTCAGCAAATATTGCCACTGTCCCGATATTTGGTTCAATGACGTGGTGACCTTGGCCCCAATGCCGGTATGTTGTAATAGAAGGGTTTCAGCGAAGAACAAAGCGAAGTAGCTGGCCAACACCTTTTTCATAAGTCTAGGCTAAAGGGGTGCCATTTGGTCGCAATACATCGGGTGAATCGCAATCGGGGTTAGAAACCGATGATTTTGACTTAAGCTGGAGGCTCAGTAGATCCGTGAGAGGCGACATGTTGGACACAGTCACACGTGTTGTTGTAAAGTCGGGCCCGAATAAAGAAGCCGGGATTTGAACGGTTTGCTAGACACTAAACCGACCACATGATGGCTTAAAAATAAAACTACCGAAGGGCAGGTGCCAGAAACGTGGCGTTCACATTTAAAGAATCAAGAATTGGCATTTTGGTATAAACAGAGGTCTCAAGGTAGCAGTCTCAAGGTTCACTGTTGCCTGTTCTTTGATTCTGAAGAATCCTATGATTAAGGGACAAAGGTTAATTGACTCATTAATGATTAACCTTCATGGTGTGGTATGTTCGGGTAAAATCTGGATGGAACAAATCAAAATGTTCCTATCTACATAGCCCTAATAAACGCACTTACCTTCTCAGCTGCAGCACACCTTATTACACAACGTGCTTTGTTTAGCCCGAGGCACGGTCGGTGAACTGGATAAGTAATGTATTTCAATAGACCTGAACTCTGACCCGGAAACAGGTTGTTCAAGGTGTTTATATGCTCCATCAAGTTGGGTGATGTTTCCCCCAATTTTTCGTTAATTAAGTGGACTTCCTATAAACTATCAAACTCACTGGTTTTGTAGTCGGTGTTATCCAAAACACTTGACTGTAACAATCTCGAAGGTGACCGGTACTTTGGGCCAGTTAAAGCGAAATTCTTGAAACAACCTCTGATAAATCATTAACTTTTAAGAGCCCCAAACAACACAGGGACCAGTCAGTAGGCATGTATAAAGTGGCGTCGCGTATGCCCAAATCAGGCAAATGGGCTTCTGTTACTAGACACGCTGTCGGTCACTTGTGAAAACGTACAACCTCATCGGATATAAAAGCTGATAGAGTATAGATCTACATATTCTCTCCGAAAGATCTTTTTGGTGTGCACACTATACAGCGCCTAGCGTTCCTCGATAGGATTCTAAGAGGAGAGGAAGGGAATGCATGGGGATATTTGGTTCAAGTTTAGAGGAGTGAATTGGGTCCTTCTCCCGTCTCTCTCTCCAACACTTTTTCTATCGCTCCACTGCAATCAGCAGCTTAATTCTTATTTTTTACTTTTCGTCAAGCTGTCCTTTCTTGGTTGATAATTCTCCATCAAAATAGCGTGCGACTGAGTCTTTGCGGCTTTGTAAGAAGACCAACTCCCCTGACTTCACAGTAACAGGTGTTCCGAATCTGCATGCAATAATGCTACGTGTAATTCCTCAGTTGATCTAAATCATAGATCTTCTAGAATCTTTCCCAATGTTCTTGACAATATATCAACACTTAGCATTTACTTCAGTCTGGTATTATTTATGGAAACCTGCTATATTCGCTCCATTTGATCACTAATGCTGAAAAGACAGCCTTGTGCCGAGGTCCAATTCTAGGTGGTGACTGTACTTAGCTAAGCTTTAAAAAGGCCATTAAATATTTCACTATACCATGAAAGTTACTCTGCGGAAAATGTTACTCCTTTTCACTAGCATCCACAGCATTTAACTTGACCTTCAACACCCTGTTGCCTACCAGTCTTGATTAAAAATTGTTGTTCGCAGCTAATCATACAAGCTAAATGAAAAACAAAGACTTGAGTAGGAGGCACACATTTATTCCCTGAATCACAGGGTATCTTTTCAAATAGTTGGTCGATGTTGTAATTTTGTGTAGATAACTCCTATTCTTTATATATAAACTACAGGAAAGAAACATCCAAAAACGTCAACATGATGTACAAACATACACTACAAGTTACACAATCTTATCGAAAGCATTCTGGAAAAATCTGAGATATACTCCAACAATTTGAACTCACTGGAATTTTCAACTGTCAGTGTGCTGATGAAGACTACATGAGTAGGTTGAAAATTCTACTGAGCCCAAGTTTTTTATAGGAGTATAGCGCAATTTTTTTCACAATTTAATTTGTCAACACTGATGACGTTTCATACTTCAGATTACTACTGGCTAATGAAAATCAACCTACATACCATCTTCATGACTGCTCATGAGTGTAGTGTGGTAACTTCTCCCTTACTTGGCAAAACCTTAAGACTACGTTACCCAGCCTTACATGAAATTTTCACGCAAAAAGAAAATACAATGACAGTAAAAATACTCAGCAGTCAAACCACTTCAGCCAGTACTTCACTGTTCTGTGTAAAAATGTACTTCCCTAATGCATCTATATCTTTCACCACTCCCTCTACTTATGCAACTCAACATCGTGCTACAACAATTCACATGTGGAGCCACTGATATCTGTAATGACACCAAATAACGCAAGTTCTATGGACACATATACAAGCACTGCTATGAAAAGGCATTTGTGGAAAACCTTACACACAATTACTTGTTACCTGCATGAAAAGCCAGTTCAAAGTTAAACAGTGTCCTTCAGTGACATAAGGCAAAAGGCTAGTCATCAAAAATGATCCCCCACAAGGGTGAATCACTACAAAATGTGCTACTCTGACATTGGAAACATGCAAGAGTTCTAGATTTTACTGAAGCATACTTTTCTGCAGTACCTAGGTGATAAATTTATTAATAAATATAAACATGGATCAACATTTATTTGCGAAGAACATGTTTTGAAAGAGCTCCATCACTAAGCAAGTATTGCATGTTCATCAAATGCATACATTACAAAAAAACAAATATTGAAAAAAAAAACTACCAGTATTTTACGTCTAAGCATAATGGTTCAACATAATAGATATATCTTTAAAAGACAAATACATGTATTTTAAGTACAGTATTTATAAGGTTGATCTACAAACATGTGTACATACATTACAAACAGTTGTTACAATGTAACATGGCTAACCCAAAGTGTCTCACAAAATAGTACGATTGTTTAGAGCTACTTGGTCCACACTTACCTCACAAAATATACAATCAACACAACACCTTGCATGAAACATACATCATATGTTACTTACACTATTCACCTTTGCATTGCACAAGCTTACTGCAATAGGTAAGTTTTGTCTCTGATCAATAGATAAATACTTCTCAGAGAAGTGTGCGCATGTGAGACCATGATACATTGATTGCCATGTGGCAATCTTGGAGTGAGGAGCATATACCATGAGTACCCCTTCTCCCAGTTTTCCCCCTTTTCATACAGCATACTTTGTCATATATTATCATGACTCTATTGTATACATTTCTAAAAATATACAATCTGTTTGATACTAAAACAGCTCCTGAAAGTTTCACATTTAAAGCTTTCTTACACACAAGTCTTGTTCATTTTCTGCAATTTCAGAACCAACATAGCCTTGAAGTACTAGAAGTATAGTATACTCATAATTTGTACAATCTACATTTTGACAAGAAATTTTCAAACTCTCAATAGGATTGAGGTATTGGATCAGTATAAATCTCTCAGTATTGATGTCATGTTGCATGTTGGTTTATAGTTCAGTATTTATAGTACAATACTGCATGTCAACTGCTGAGTTCTCTTGGTCAATAGATAGTGTCAATTTAAGATCTTAATCCAATCCTTCTAACACAGGGTGCATATGTCATACTTCACGACATCACCCCACTGGAGACCCGGGAATTTCCACTTTTGGGGGCGTGGCCACAAATTAGCTGTCAACCAATCAGAGAATAGTCCTTATTGACCTCGTAAGGAAAACTGCAAAGGCCACTGGGAAGCTATCAGCAATCACAAGCCCAGATTTTGTCCATCCTTTCTGCATCCAAATTTGTTTATTGGGTATCAAACTAACGTTTGGGGTTCTGTAGGTGGAGAGTAACCACAGCATCACCAAACACCGGCCCAACAAAGAAAAATTACATTCTCACAAAACAAGGTTTTCTGTGCATGTACCAGCCGCCATATTTCAATCTGAGCTCTGATTGGCTTATGCCAAATAAGGCAGTCTCATTAATATTCATAAGTCAGATGCACCTGAAATGGAAGTGGCCGGGTTTTCCAGCAGGGTGTTATAGCGAGGTATGAGCTATGCGCCCTGTGTTAGGAGGATGGATCCCTACATTTCCGTATATAGGCAACACTTCTTTTTCATTGAACATGAGAACTCTAATGGCAACTTTGTGTGGTTTAAGTGGCTTTGATATAAGGGGCTGTCCAAATATTTCCAGGGAGGAGCAAAGCATAAAAAATGTTGGAAGAGGGTGTCAGTATTCAAGTGTAAAATATAATGTAGAGGAATTATGTAATTGTTACATAAAGAAATCTTGATGTCTGATATTTGAAAAAAGATATTGAAATCTGTTTAACAAACTTGAGGAACCCACGAAAAATATTTGGGACAGCCCTTAGAAACCCTCAGCAGCATGTCAGAGGTCACACGGGTCGTTCTGCTGGAACATAGGAAACACATTAACGAACAGGAAGGTGACGATGGCGCCGACACAGGACCCCGCCTGGATCACCGCTCCACACCACAGCAGCGCCCTCTGGCCTTCCTCGCGGAAAATGGACCCGATAGTCACCCGCACGTAGGAGAAGAGTCCCACCACAGCAATCCACGCTAATACCTGAATAGCGGGGAATGAAGGAGAAGGGCAGTGAAACACATAAAACTATAGGGCCAACACATCCATGATAGCTTGCATTTGGTGCGGGGGTTTCCACCCTGGGAGAATAGAATTTCTATGCAGATATAGAATCTTTGAGATCTTTTTTTCCTACAAAATGTTGGTCCAATGTGGAAGCTTCATATTTTGAACAAGTAGAATATTCTGTACCATTGTAAATACAGCCTTTGGTCAATGGGACAATTCTGTAATAGCTGAAGCTACACGAAATAAGGCACTTTGAGTGAAATGCTGATCACTGCTTTCATTTCAGAAGAAATGACATTACAAAGCATCTACTTGAACACTGAGGCAGTACTGAAATGAAATTTGAACTCACCACCAGGAAAACCCCTCCAGTGGTCCCCAGCAGTACAGGGGTGGGGCTGAGGGCGGCCAGCGCCAGGATGTAACCTCCCACAGCTGTTCCCATCACAGACAGCACCCCCACCAGCACGAACGACTTGGTGGGGAAGAAGAAGGAGATGAAACACGCCAGCGGGTTGGCCATGTTGGCAAGTGTGACGGCCAGATGGTAGGCCGTGTTTCCGTAAGGCAGACAGGAGTAGGACTGGATAGAGGGGAGGACTCCGTTACTGAGGGCGTTAACCCATGCTTGGACACACAGGAGGTAGATGTAACCTCCTCGTGACAGGGTCTTCTTCGTAATGAGGACGTCGACGTCGCTCTCACTAGCAGCAGGGGTGTTGATGTTACTGTCACTCTTAGTGGACTGCATCTCAACACAGTTGGAGCAAGGACTGTAGCCGTTCTCACCACTGTGACCATTCTCACTACTGGGCACCGCATTGTACGCATCTCCTGACATCTCCGTCACCTTGACGTGTTCCCTCCGAGCCAACGGGAGGTAGTTGAGCAACACAAAGGCAATCCCACAAACCAGCATCATGGTAAAGAGGAACCAGAAGAAATCCTCGACAGGGAAGTTGGGGTCCTTGGTGATGTACACTTCGTGGTATTCGGTGATGTTCTTCACCGTTCCGTTGACGACTGTCGAGTTGGTGTACGAGACATTACGACATTCTGGGTTCCCGCCTACTCCCTGCCCTAGCGCGACCAAGCTTGGAAGGAGGCCGCTCAGCCCTTCTCCGATGAAGAAAGAAGTGAGATACGGCGCAGAGAAAGTCGCCATAAAAGGCAAGAAAGTGACTGAGGAGGTGCAGTCTACAAAAGCCAACAGGAATGTGAGAGTCAGTAACGCTGTGCTGTGATTGGCCCCTGCCAGGAAGCTAGTGTGGTTCCAGAAGAAGGGCAGCAGCAGGCACGATATCGCTCCGATAACAACAATCATGTAGATAACCACCTTCTCGCTAACTTTCCCAGGTGCAAACACCCTAGCTAGAGTGAATGCGATTGGTCCGAGGTTAGCCAACTGGATGATGACAGCCAGGTAGGAGGGTAGGCTCCACCCCTCGGGGGCGTGTTGGACGATGATTGGCAGCTCCACCCACAGGCCATTAATATCGATCCAGGAGCCGATACCAAAGAGGATGACAATGACGTGAACAGGAATGTTGACTCTGGATCTGCGTTTCTCCATTGTGATGTTGTCCTCACTTTTATGTCAGTAGACAAAACTGCTAGGCCTCAGTGGTTCAGCCAAGCAATCTACCTGCAACAGACAAAAGACAGTACTGAGTGATGATAATAGTCACACAAATATGATGTCTGTACCAGAACTTTTCTTTCTCTTCCTACACAATTATTTTAAAAATTGCATCTCTAGGTCAACTCTACTTTTTAAGGGAGAGTCTTCACCCAATGGGTTAAAAAAAAACAAAGAATTGGTTATAAATGTTTTGGACCCACTCCATCCAATCAGTTTCTTATTGTTTTCCCTACATAAGAAGTTTGTACATGCAAATGGAATAAGTCTAACCTTATCTATAATCTAATAATGAAAATCTACAAGTGAATTCTGTGATAAAGAAACTGTTTAAATCGGTACATATAGCCTTCATCAACAAATGTCAATTTTGACAGAAGGCTGACCCACATGTGCACATGTGCTACCACCTGATTGCCCTGACCCCACATGTACGACAGCACACCTGTGGAGTTGGCCTAGTTTATCAGCTGAATATAGCACAACTGTAAAAACCACTATAGACCGGTAGTTGTACTATATATATAGCCCAGACATGATCAGATCACTGATAGCACAAAACTGACCCAGAGTCTAGAACAACCCTTGGGGCTATCCACACCCCTTTGTTCAGTGACCGCAAAGCATCTTCTGGATTTTGAAAGACAAATGCTTACTTGTAATATGTTCATAATTGAAAGAATATTGAGATTAGAAGAAGTAACATAAAAATATGATAAATAGCAATGTTCCATGCGATCTACTTATTTCACAGAGAAGGTAATTTTTGTCAACACACTAATATTTGAATAACTTTTTCAACTTCTTCCCCCTAGGGAAAAGAAGGCACCTGCCTGTCTTAGGACAAGCTAAGAAGGTGCCTGCTTGTCTTTCTAGGCGCACTGGAACTACTCAAACACTTGTAGTCTTCAACACTGTCTGACCACAAATATAAGTTTCAAGACTCAGAACATCAATTATTCTTGACCTGTTTCTGTAATGACATGGATCCACATGTTGAAATACATGTTCTGTTTTGGCCTATATACTGTTTTGACCCATTTGCTTGTTACTAGAGCTTCAAAAATTGAAGACAGCACATGCCTTGCAATGTGCCCGTCACTGGAATATTCATGTCTGAACTATGGTTTACCTGTAATTATAATGATATACACCTGTTCTTGGTAGCACAGTAGGGGTTCTTAATTTTGAAGCTTGATGGTTAATTATACTCCATACTGATGCAGATCTCAATCTTCCAATTGGAACATCTACAATGAGGACATTCTCCTATTTTTTCGCATCTTTCTCAAAACAAAATGAGTACACTTTTGGGACAAAATATCAATCATACAGATACAATGCCCAATTCATCCCCAAATTCAAGCCCATAGGACATGGGCAGGGTTGTTTTGCTTCCCAGTGAGTCCATTATTATGTAATACTAATAAAAATAATCTACCATGCTCTTTGATGGCAAAGCAAAATCTTAAGTTTGAAATACAATACTGCAAAGGCATTGAAATTATATTAAGATGAACAAACATCCAATTGATGTCAAAACAAGCAATCAAAGAAACAAAAACAATCCCTGTAAGTGGCTCTTCTGTGTGAATTTTTCCCCCTGATATTACAGGGAAATTGAAGAGACATCTTTGTCCAAACATCCACAGTATTACAGTCCTTCTCAGCTGCTATTTGTTCCCCTTCCGAAAAGTGGACACCTGTCCATCATACAAGTTGGACCCAAACTAGTCATCAATACAGTTTTTACGACTTTTTGACCAAAGATATTAATTTCAGGACAGAATGCCTTTTAATCAGCACTACTGAACTCTTGACCTGTTTCTGTAATGACATGCATCCACGTGTTGTAAAACTTGTTCTTTCCCAGCCTAGATAATGTTATGACCTATTTACCTATTACTAGAGCTTGAGAAAATAAAGAACAGCACATGCCTTGCAATGTGCCTGTCAAGGGAATATTGAAATCTGACTAATGATTCAGACTCATTCTTATCTGAATTTGGGGATTCTTCTGTACTGATGCTGACACACATGCTACAAAAGCTACAGATTTGAGCCAAGAGAAATACAGAGTTCTTTATAACCTTTTGCAATAAAAAAACAATTAACAGCAGTTTTAGATTTTTGTGTGTGTGAAAATACTGAGTACTTGACTGAATTGTTGTTTACTGCACACTACAAATCATAACTTCCTTAGTTGTTTGCCAAATCTGACCATGAGATGAAATGTGGAAAAACTATCATGATCTGCAGTTAAAGCCCTTCATATCAGGAAAATATGCTGAAAACTTCTTAACCACAAACTGCCTCATCTACATATCAAGTCAGGTTTGTTGACAAGATTGTGTAACTTTTAATAGCCAACAAACATGTTTATCTGACAATGGTACAAAGTCCAAATCTAATGACCTCTAATGGCTCTATGATCAAATATTTTCATGTTGATCCTCAAGGGCAGTATGCCAACTGAACTATGGACACAGATGTAGAATTTATATTTGCTGTAATAAAAAAATTCTTCATGGTTTGGTCGATTCTTCTCCAAAAGGAGGAAAACATCTGGAGAGAGTTAATTCTGGATAAGTACTACAGTAAATGAACTGAAGATGAAACTGAACAGAGTGGTTTGCTGTAAGTTAACACCTTAGATTAATTTTGGGCCATAAGTTAACTGTAAAATATTTTTTGTAACAATTGCATCTCTGTGTGTATGCAGATGAATTACGTATCCTTCAACCACATCTGGTAACCCATATAAGTACAACTATGAAATGTGATGTAACTAGAGCAAACTCAGTGGGAGGCTTAGGTCACCTTTGTTAAGTCATAGTATTCATTAGATAATCATCACAATCTATACAGTACGACTAATCTTCTTGATAATCCTGGCACTTCAGAGGCTCTTGTTTTTGCAAAGATCCAAAGCGAAATAATCAAGTACCACTCCCCCTCGTTTGATTTCCTCATTATCCCTGAGAAATCGCCATAATCCGCACCAAAACGGTTTTTCCTGAGTCACGATCACTACTGCTTCTAGATTTGTCTTGAACTGTACAGAAAAGGTTTTAACGTTTAGTAACAAAGATCGACTGTGGAGTGAGATTATACGCCTCTCTAAATTGACTCTGTCGGTATCTCTTATTTGCTTAAGGGGTTTTTGTCTGAAAACGAAACAAAGGGTAATTTGGGCCGGTGTCCAACCGAACGCCATGCGCCATACAGCAGCACCGGGATATTCCATACGGAAAATATTAACCAAGACGTAACGTTATTTAAGTTCGCAGATTCGTCGCCTCGTCGGCTATCAAAAACTTAACCTTCCAGATAATCAGTACTTACTCAGGAATACTACTGTCCTCTCTCAGATCGACGGTGTGCCGGCTAAGGTTTGTCCAGCGCTTCCTTCTCCCCGGAAAGACAGCAACGTGTGATCATGATGTAGTCACCTTGGATAATCAACCTGTGACATGTGACGTCTGGGGCAGGTCATTGTAGAAATATAGGGGTGTCTCACCCACACATGTTAACTAACTAAAGATATACAAAAGAATATAAATACGTGAAATATGTCAAAATCAGTTGGTTAAAAGAATGTATCTTAGATCGTTTAATTCTAATGTCTAAAATTCATAAAAACAAACTTTTGAAACATCCCTACTATGATAGTGGTACATTCGATTTCCCAGGGTGCATAGCGCACTGACCCAAAAATGGCGGCTAAAAAGAGAAAGTTTGACGTAGACGGGTCGTTTTCTGGCACAAACGGCCCCGTAAAGTTAGGCAAGCAGCCGAGAAGGTCGTCAGAAGACTTCAGAGAGTGGACAGTGAACGACGTCTGCAATTTCCTGACCGAGAATGGACAGAGTGACGATACAGTGGCGGTGTTCCGGCGTAGGTTCTACCGGTTGTAGTTTTGTGGGCGTGAGAATAGTTTGACAGTTACTCGTGTCTGCCACGAAGCGCTCTTTGCAAGTAGGCCACAGTAAAATATCAAATATCTGGATTCCTATAAACCTCAAAATGCAAGTTGACGCATAAGAAAGATATAAATTGACATTAGCAACGGATATTAATGGCATAGTGCAGCAAGAAAATTGTCTAAACGTGGTTTCTCAAGTCAAGTCTGAGGCAGTCAAACTAGACTCACAATCGCATATTGGATATTTGACGGGAGACCACATGGAGTTGTCTCCCAATAGTCCCATTATCACAGTATAAAAAATTCAGTATCGTGCACTTTTACCTTTGCATGTTGCAGCTGATCTTTTTGCCTACTTCACAGGGGAGGAGATCTGTGGTGCTGTATTGGCAGATATCACTGAAGAAAGACTGGAGAAAATGGGTTTCAGGTTAGCTTTGCAGTCAAGGTTCAGCTCACCTTGTTGAATTATGGCAAATTATCCTCTTTCTGCACAGTTTAACAGACTTCATATGCAAATTATAACCTTGTCTTGTGCAGTCTACAGATATGCTAATTCACAGTCTTTTGTTTCAGAACAATGGGCAAAAGACTACTCCTGCTGAAGCTGCTAGAGAGGTTCAGACTGGCCCCAGTGTTGCCAGAAAACTGCAAGGTACACCCAAGACATACATGCTTGAATCATTTTGTAATTTTTTTCTTTCAAAGATGCCCTGACATTTATCAATCTGTAAATCTGCCAACAACCTTTTTAAAGTTAAGCTGGAGCACTCGATCATAGGAAGTCTTTCCTATGCAGGTCCAAATTCGGATAATTAGTAGGTGGTCAACATACTGTAGCCATGACTGTGATACAAGCATATGTCTCTGCATATTGGGAAAAAAAAACATCTGAGGTCACTTATTATTGTCACTTAAACTGCATATTACAAAATATGTATCTGATTTACTGTAAATGCATTTAATTTTGCGGTTGTTTTATTTTCACCGCGAATATATCTTTGATCAACTACTGCACAATAGCAGTCATGCTTTTGGACCACATTGGTTGTTTTGAATTCTAAGTTGACTGTCCGTGTTCTGAAGTTCATTCCATTTGAAGAATAGTGTTAGGTAGTCAGCAAGCACATACTATATAGTTGTAGATGTTACCTTCAATGCACACATGTCAGCCTTCAATCCTAATGTTGAAAAGGAAACACACCTTTCAAGCAAATTAAAGAACTAACCACATTTTTCTGCTATGTAGGGATGCTTGGCTGTGTATCAGTCAGAACAGTGAAATAAAGGATAACTAATATATCAAAAGAATTTGACTAACAGTATCAGTTTATATTATAAACTGCAATTGTTTTCTTTTCCAGATATTTAATGATCCCATCCATGGCCACATAGAAATGCACCCTCTCTGTATCAAGATAATTGACACCCCACAGTTCCAGAGACTCAGGTTTATCAAACAGCTTGGAGCCTGCTACTGGGTCTTCCCTGGCGCCTCCCATAACAGATTTGAACACAGCCTGGGGTAAGACAATGTGCTTCTGTATGAATGTGCAACATGAGTGGATACATGTACATTTGACAGAATTGTTCATTGCAGTCAGGTTAAGTAGGGACCTTGTACTTCAATACTGTCTTTACACTCACACAGTAGCATAATCATGATTCCAACAAGTAGAAAACTTTCTTTCCAGTTATGTTGAGTATAAATTATAGTTCAGGTGGTATAGTGTGTATACAGCACACATATGGTCACAGATGAGATAGTCTGTATTGTATACCCAGTATTCTGCCTTGAGGTACACCAGGTCTGTACATAGTTCATAAGTACAAATAGCATGTCCAGACTGATGTCTATATCACATACTCCAAAAGGAAAGGCACAGTTTGCCTATCATGAGAAAAAGGCAAAAAAATGAATATTTTTTAAATTTCATGAGAAGTTGAAGTGCCTTGTGCTGGTGTCCATCCCTGCAGTGTGTATCACTTGGC
>LZCU01101216.1:0-11637 GCA_001663935.1 Asymmetron lucayanum | reverse complement strand
TTGGAGACTGTAAAAGTACAATGAATTTTGCCTCTGGTGCTGCTGCTGTGATTGTGTGTGACTTGCCTTTTGTTTGTCTCAGATTCATAGCGTGTAACATAGGAAAACTGTTAACGTTGTGGGCAGACAAACAGAGCAGTATGGTCATAATCATCAGCTGAAAATTCATCCAAAATAATCAGCAGGACCCCTGCAAATTTGTACTTAAGCCTGCATGAGGGTGGTGAAAGATGTAGTTACAAAGCAGTAACAAAAGTGCATTATCATACAGTTCAGTTGACGGAAAATATTGGAGGATAAGAAAAGTCACAGACGCAAACCTTCCTAAGTCTTCTTTCATCGTCTACATAGGTCTCACTGACTTCCTCTGGGCATTCCAAAACTGATGTGAGCATGGGAAAAAAAGTTGGACAAAACAAAAATGTACTTTAATGTTGAGATCTACGTGATACCGGTGGTTGTAAGAAAATGACCGAGTCTTCATTCATTTTGCAGCTTCTTGCAATTTTTACTGTAATTTGGGGTGAAACAAGCACATAGAAAAGTCATCCATGCGATCATGTCAGTGTGGCCTTATAAGAGGAAACCAACAAACATGACCCCCACCCGATCAAGAACTTCCCACCACTGCCCAAACTTACCGAAGCTACCTAATGATATTGATTTAGCCATTTTATCTAAACGACCTGTCAAACGTTGACAGGACACCTGACTCCCTCAGAGGTCAGGTCGACAGTGCCAGGCAGTGGTTTTAGTAACCGTTTATGAAACGTTTTGATGAGCCTTAAAAATAACGAATCTGGGGGAACTACAAGTGGTTAACGGTATAGATCTGCAATGTTATACATAGTTTTACTGCCAGTAGAAACACAAAATCTTTAACCTTGAAATAAGGAGAAAACCATGAATATCTCGTCATTTAACGTTGAAACTCCTTACAACATGATATGTCAATAACTGGTTTATGAATTCTGCAGTCCTTGTATGAGTCTACCATGTTGCAACAGCTTCGTGATGTTTGAGGTTCGAAGTCCATAAGTATTTTTGCCAATGAGTGCAAACTTATCAGCCCACCTCAACGATTTATCAGCGATTTGAACGACAGGTGTGCAAGCAACCGGTTTCCTCACCATGGCAACGTAACGGTCTTGTGACAGTCAGACCATGTACCTGAGTCTGGAGTTAGTTAGGCGGGGCCCCGGCCCTGGGCCGGCTGGCTCAGTACGGACGTGCGCGTGTTCTAACGGAACTTTTCATGCACTATCTGTGGTCGCACTGGATTGATTCACGTGCCCTGGAGAATCACCTGCTAATGCTAGGATCCAGGACGGCTTCTTCGCATTTTCGTGACTTTAATGTTCGCAGACGGTAAAGCAAGAACTGGCTCTTTGTTACTGGACTGGGTGCTACAGCTTGTGTTACCTCGTTGGATGAACAGTTTCTTAAGACTGCCTTCAGAAGACTTCACAGTGAGAGACTGTATACTTTGGGAAAATCTTTTGAAGCAACTTCTCATCCTTCAGTCGACTTAAAGTTGAAGGTACGCCGTTACATCTTATGGTAACATATGAATCCATTTTTCCAGCAAAATCATTTATGACATAAATCACAAAAGCCCCCTTCTCACACTCTGTCGAGCACACTTGCATGCATTTTTACTCTGCTTCTCACAAAAGCCTTATAGAATTAAATGTCTCAGAACGGATGCAAACAGATGTACGAAAACAACATGTCGTTTGCTATTGCTTTAAGGAGACGAGCCTTATTTGTTTATTTGCTACACAAAGTCTTCAACATGTAATGGTACTGGGATTATGAGTTTATGTAGCGTGATTTCGTTGTGTTTTAGCAGTCATTATTGGGCTGTTCCGTTTGTTCCTGACGATCCCCAAAAATTCCTGATGAGAACCATTCGTGTAAGCATATAATGCAGCATACGTATGGCTTGGTCTCTGTATTCGTGTCAATGTCATACGCATGAGAAAGTTCCCCGAGAATTGTGTCTGTCGCATGTGCAGTTATGCAGCCACTGAAGGTATAACTTCAATGTACTATCTATAGTATCTGACAGTTGTCATTGTTGCTAGTGATTTTAAGGAACATAATTTTCATCCCGGCAGAAATGAATACTAGGGATGGCGACATTGAGCCAGAAAAAAAGAAAATGAGTAGACTGATGGTCAAGTGATTATGAGCTGGAAACAGTCTTTGAATTAAAAACAGAGGCAAAACCCTCCAGATTGAGTCCAGAATGAAGCCAAAAAATACGAAAGGATCTAGGCATTAAGGATAGTTCTTCTTCGTCTTCTGTGATACTGCCTAGCCCCCTTGACGAGGATTATTGGCAGGTAGTTGGTTGGATTGTTTTGCTGACGACAAGGTGATTTCTCTGTCGGAGCTCTTTGAAGTCTACCCTTCTTGCCATTGTGTGCCAGAGTCCGCCCACCTTGATGTTGTGCCCTCCCTACTTGAGTGATTGGTATTGTAGCAGACATTGGCTCTACCAACGACCCCGTGATGTATGAAGTTTAAAACACACAATATATTTTGGCATAGCTGAGTTAGGCGACTTTGGGCAGTTTGACGAACGTTTCAGATACGCCCATGACTTGTTATGTCTGGTCAAATCGGACGTATTTAACGAACACTAAATTAAGTTGAACGTAAACGGGAAAAGAGGGATTCAACCTTTGTGGGTGACCTACTACTCTTCATGTTTCATCGCTGAAGGACGATGTTTTGTTGATATCTTGAAAATTTTTGTGAGTGAACTCTACTATGTGGTTAGCCTACAGTCTTGTGGTGTTTGAAGGTTGAAGACCACTGCTGTGTACAAACACGTTAACCCACCTTAATGATATATCAGTTAATTGAATGACAGGTATTGTAAGCAACAACTTTCCTCACCATGGTAGTAAGTTTATGAGATCAATTATGTGCTCAATTGATTACTAAGTCGATAACATGTTAACGAATGGTTGGTTTTCTACCACATCAAGACTTTTCGTTGGTATTGTTCAAAACACACTATTTTGTGTTGATGTTAAAATTGCCGATGGCCTGGGCCTCACACAACCTTGTAATAGAGGTCTGCCTGCAGAATACAACATTGACACCGTTTAGTACTTTCGTCAAGGTTATGTTTTCGGTCGCGTTCGTGTCTCTCTCTCTCTCTCCCCCCCTCTCTCCCCCCCTCTCTCTTCTCTCTCTTCTTTCTTAATTGGACAGCAAATAGGTTACTAGATAGCTAATTAGCGGAATTAATAAGGGTTTTGTATCGTTTGATCTGAAGATAAGACGGACACAAAATTGGAGTGTTAGATAGATCTTGACCTAACAAGGTTGGGGACGCTAGCAGCTCTACTGGAACTTCAGGGGCGTTTTTGTCTTCTGCAACACCGTAGCTCGAGTTGAGTGATGGAAATTTAATCATTGTGATGTGTATTAGTCAGGTATGGGATGGACCGATTTATAGACATATATTATACTAATTTGGACTTAATTTGCATCAACATTGATGAAATATTATGTTTATTGCTGAACATGACATGTGTAGCTTGGTTGGAGAAGAGCACTACTGAAAATAGATTATGCAAATTAGGTAATAATATACATACTAGTAGTAAATGGCAAAATGCTATCATACCTTAGTCTTAATTCATGAGGACTGGATATTTTGTTGTGCGTCATTAGGGTAGGGTAGTTGGTTTGCCTGATTTATACTATTAGTAATACTATTAGTAATCAATACAATTGTTTGATGTGTCATTGAAATTATCATACTAGAGAAAAGATAGATTCCCGTCAACATTAGAAGGTCGAATAAGAACGTGAAGCATCTTGAAGAGGGATCAATGTTAAAAGTAAATCGTTTACCCAGTAATGGTAGGTGTTCATGGCATTCTGAAACATTTATATCTTGCTTGCATATAATTCCACTAGGCAACTAGCTATTTTGTAAGTGATAGGAATAGAATCTGGCCTGAGCATATAGGCAGGTAGGCAGGAATAGGGTAGGCGGTACGGTACTCTGTATCTGTTGGTTTTGTGATAACCAATAGTTGATCACTATATGCACAAATGACATTGCAAAATACTTACATTACAGGAATGGCGGCCACCATTACATCGCAAACATTGTGAAATACTTATGACAGCTACTTGTGTGACAGAAACCTGGCACTGTCACCATGACGACGAAACAGCGCCTTCATGACAAACTGGAACTTAAGGAGTGTTATGTAGCAGGAACAAGAAAAACCCTGTTGGAACTTGATCTGTCTGAACAAAATCTTAAGCAGCTACCTGATGAACTATTTGGTTTAGAAGAAGTTGAGTCTTTGGATTTAAGCAAAAACAAAGGCATCAATCTCTCCTCCGAGCTGACCAAACTGACTAACCTTACACTGCTGTGGTTATATAGCTGCAACTTTAAGACAGTCCCTGATGTAGTGATGAGACTTACACATCTAGAAACATTGGAACTCTATAACAACAAGGACGTCGTACTTCCAGATGAGATGTCCAGCCTCGTTAACCTCACTGCACTGGGCCTAGATGGTTGTAACCTGGAAACGTTGCCACCAGTTGTGCTGAAACTGCCACGCCTACGGGCACTGGATGTAAGTAATAACAAACAGATCTCCTTACCAGATGGACTTTACAGACTGAACAACTTGAAAGTTTTGCAACTGTGTGACTGTGACCTGGCCACCGTCCCACCTGCAGTACTGAAACTCCCCCAGCTGGAGGAACTGGACCTCAGCGGGAACAGGGGGATCCACCTGCCGGATGGGCTGTCCGGACTCACCAACATCCGGGTACTGGAACTAAGAAACACAGACATGGTCACGCTTCCTGCAGTTGTGTGGAGACTGACACAGTTAGAACATCTGGATGTATGGCGAAACCCATTAAAGACGTTACCTGCAGAAGTTGGGCAGCTCAGAAACATGAAACACTTGGATCTGTGCTTCTGTGAGCTGCACACACTCCCACCTGACGTGGGGAAACTGACACAGTTAGAATGGCTGGACCTTAGCTCTAACCCACTACAGACGTTACCCGCAGAAGTGGGACAGCTCACTAACATCAAACACTTGAATCTGTCCGACTGTCAGCTGCACACACTCCCACCTGAAGTGGGGAGACTGACACAGTTAGAAGGGCTAGACCTGAGCTATAACCCAATACAGATGTTACCTACAGAAGTTGGACAGCTCACAAAGATCAACCACTTGGACCTGTCCCATTGCCAGCTGCGCACACTCCCACCTGAAGTATGGAAACTGACACAGTTGGAATGGCTAGACCTGCGCAATAACCCACTACAGACGTTACCTACAGAAGTTGGACAACTCGTTAACATAAAACACTTGAATCTTTCCCACTGCAAGCTGATCATACTTCCACCTGAAGTAGGAAAACTGACAAAGTTAGAAAAGCTGGACCTGCGCTACAATCCTCTAGAGATTCTTCCGGTGGACGTTGGACACCTAAAACCGCTTCAGATTTTACCCACAGACGTGATACGTCTCACTCAAATGAAACACTTGAATCTGTCAAAGCGTCACCTGAGCACACTCCCACCTGACGTCTGCAGACTGAAGCAGATAGAAAGACTGAACCTGTCATGCAACCCGTTACAGAAGTTACCCTCAGAATTAGGACAACTATGTGACATCAAACACTTGGATTTGTCCCACTGCCAATTGCACACACTCCCATCGGAAGTTCGAAATCTCATTCAATTAGAACGGCTTGACCTAAGCTACAACCCGCTGCAGACCATACCCGAAGAAATTGGTGAATTCAGTGACATAAAATACTTGAATCTGTCTTTCTGCGAGCTGCTATCACTTCTACCTACAGTAGGAAGGCTGACAAAGTTAGAACGGCTGGACTTGAGTTCTAACCCACTGCAGACTTTAACTGCGGAAGTTGGTAAACTCACTGAAATCAAACATTTGGATCTGTCTCATTGTGAACTGGTAACACTCCCACCCGAAGTGGGAAGACTCACTCGGTTAGAATGGCTAGGCTTGAGTGCTAACCCACTAACGATGTTACCCGCAAACGTCACAAAGCTCATAAACATCAAACACTTGGATCTGTCCCACTGCCAGCTGCGCACACTCCCACCTGAAGTAGAGAGACTGACACAGTTAGAATGGCTGGACCTGAGCTTCAACTTACCACAGTTGTTACCCGCGGATTTTTGGCAGCTCACAAGCATCAAAGACTTCGACCTGTCCAAATGCCAGCTGCGCACACTCCCACCAGAAATAGGGATACTCAAGCAATTAGAACGGCTGGATCTCCATTCTAACCCACTGCAGACGTTACCTACAGAAGTTGGACAGCTTAGCAACATCAAACACTTGGATCTGTCTCATTGCGAGCTGGTAACACTCCCACCCGAAGTGGGAAGACTGACACAGTTAGAACGGCTGGACTTGAGCAACAACCCGATACAGATTCTACCCGTGGAAGTTGGGCTGCTCAACCCGGGAACGATGTTACCCTCGCATGTTACAGAACTCACTGAAGTCAAAGAGCTGACTCTGTCAAAGCGTCAGTTGAGCACAGTCCCGCCTGAAGTGTGGAGACTGACACAGTTAGAACGGTTGGACCTGCGTTCTAACCCACTGGAGTCATTACCCGCCAAAGTTGGTCAGCTCATTAACATAAAAAAATTGGATCTGTCTAACTGCGAGCTGAGCACACTTCCACCTGAAGTGGGGAGGCTGACACAATTAGAAGAGCTGAACCTATGGAATAACCCAATAACGTTACAGACTTTACTTGCGGAAGTTGGACAGCTCACTAACATGAAGTACTTGGATCTGTCTGAGTGCCAGCTGCACACAATCCCTCTTGAAATAAGCAGACTCACTCGGTTAGAAGAGCTAGGCTTGAGTGCTAACCCACTAAAGACCTTACCCGCAAACGTCACAAAGCTCACAAACATCAAACACTTGAATCTGTCCCACTGTCAGCTGTGCACACTCCCACTTGAAATGTGGAGACTGACACAGTTAGAACGGTTGGACCTGAGCTTCAACTTGCTACAGATGTTATCCGCGGATGTTAGACAGCTCACTAGTGTTAAATTGTTGAATCTTACTCAATGCCAACTAAGCAATCTGCCATCTGGAGTATGGGGACTGACTCAGTTAGAATGTCTGCAGATAAGTTCAAACCCACTACAGTTGTTACCCGCGGAAGTTGACCACCTCACTGGCATCAAAGACTTCGACCTGTCCAAATGCCAGCTGCGCACACTCCCACCAGAAATAGGGATACTCAAGCAATTAGAACGGCTGGATCTCCATTCTAACCCGCTGCAGACGTTACCTACAGAAGTTGGACAGCTTAGCAACATCAAACACTTGGATCTGTCTCATTGCGAGCTGGTAACACTCCCACCCGAAGTGGGAAGGCTGACACAGTTAGAACGGCTGGACTTGAGCAACAACCCGATACAGATTCTTCCCTTGGAAGTTGGGCTGCTCACTAGTTTAAAGCGCTTGGATCTGTCCTGTGGTGACCTGACTACTCTCCCACAGGAAGTGGGAATCCTGTCACAGTTGAAATGGTTGGATCTGCGTTCTAACCCTCTACGGATGCTACCCGCGGAAGTTAGAAAGCTTACTAATATCGAACACTTGGATCTGTCATGCTGCCGACTAAGCACAGTCCCACCTGAAGTGTGGAGACTTCCAAAGGTAGAGTTAGTGGGGATGAGCTCTAACCCTATTACATACTTGGACCTGTCTGGCTGTCATCTGCACACACTCCCTTCTGAAGTTGGGAGTTTGACAAAATTAGAAATGTTGGATCTGCATGATAATCCACTAGAAAAGGTACCAGCAGAAATTGGACAGCTATATAAAGTAACGCACTTGGACATGTCAAGGTGTCAGGTTAATGCACTTTCGTCTGAATTGTGGAGAATGACGCAATTAGAATGGTTGGACGTAAGCTTTAATCATTTGCGGATGTTACCTCAAGACATTGGGCAGCTCACAAGCATCAAACATTTGGATCTGTCCGAGTGCCAGCTGAACACGCTCCCACGTGAACTGGGGAGACTGACACAGTTAGAATGGCTGAACCTGAGCTTTAATCAACTACAGACGTTACCAACAGAAATGGGGAAACTTGGAAACATATATCACTTGGATCTATCCAACTGCCAGCTACACAAAATACCATCGGAAATGTGCATACTGACAAAATTAGAATGGCTGGACTTGCGCTCGAACCAACTACAGACATTACCCGATGTGGGACAGCTGCCAAACATGAAACACTTAGATTTGTCCCATTGTCAGCTGTCAACACTCTCACCTGAAGTGGGGAGACTGACACAGTTAACATGGCTGAACCTAAGCTCCAATCCTCTACAGGCGTTGCCTGTGGAACTTGGAAAGCTCACCGACATCAAACACTTGGATTTGTCCGATTGCCAGCTGCGCACACTGCCAGCCGAAATGTGGGGACTGGCACTATTAGAATGGTTGAATGTAAGTTGTAACCTTCTGGAATTACCGACAATTCCTATAGAAGTTGGGCAGCTCACAAACATGAAACACTTGGACTTGCCTGGCTGCCAGCTACAAACGCTTCCACCAGAAGTGGGGAGACTGACTCAGTTAGAATGGCTCAGACTGAGCTCAAACCCTCTACAGACGTTCACAGCAGTTATTGGAAACCTCACTAACATAAACCATTTGGATCTCTCTTACTGTCATCTGAACACACTCCCAGCTGAAGTGGGGAGGCTGAAAATGGTGCAACAAGTAGACCTGGCCCACAACTATCTAGAAAGCGTACCACAGGAAATAGGTCACTTACAGCAAGTGAGGAAGCTGACCCTACGTAACAATAGACTGACAAGTCTACCTATGGATATAGGTTGCATGGTCGAAATCACAACACTTGTAGTAGCCGAGAATGATCTAGTTTACCTACCTGAGACCATCTGTTCACTGCAGAACCTCAGAGAATTCGACGCAAGTAGAAATAAGATCGTTGCTCTCCCCACAAAGTTTGGACAGCTCACTAAGCTATCTGGTCTACACATCGGTGACAACCCACTCATAAAACCACCAGCTGAAGTTTGCAGACAGGGAGTTGTTGCTATCAAGCAGTACTTTGACGAACTTGAACGCTCGGAGGAAAAAGTGTCTGCTCATCTAAAGGTTGTAGTGGTAGGGGAGACAATGGCAGGAAAGACAAGCCTGGTTCAAACGCTGCACAGCGGCGTGTCTACCCTGACAGGGGAAGCAGATCGAACACATTGTGTAGAGATAACACAGTGGGCACCGGATGACAACATCACGTTTGAAGTGTACGACTTTGGCGGCCATGATGTGTACCATCTGACACATCAATTCTTCTTGACCCCCGAAGCCTTTTACCTTTTAGTCGTGAACCTCCATACGTACAACTGCAGTGAAGAGAAGTACACAGAAGCTGTCGGGTTTTGGTTGGACACACTGAATGCCCGCGTACCAGGGGCAGTAGTCGCCTTGATAGGGAGTAAAATGGATATTTGTCAACCCGATGAAGTCAAAACTAAGAAACGTGACATTTGGAAAAAGATCAAACTGCAAATAAAAATGTGGAAAAGACACTTAGATCAGCAAACTACCAGACTGATGAGTGCACAGAAAGCTTGTCCACAACATCTGCTGAAGTCTATGGAAGATATAGCAAAGCAGCTTTCACATACAGAACACCTCCTGACGCACAGACTGCGTATCGTTGGCGACGTACTATGTGTGTCTATAGAATCTGAAACGCAAAATCCTGGAAACCCTTCCGATTCACCACCAGCCTGGGCCAGAGTGAAGGACTTTCTCCTGGAAAATTCCAACAAAACAGAACTGTTTCCCACGCTGAGAAGAGTACTGCCAAAGACATGGGTGGAGTTCGAAGAGCAGCTTCAAAATGTAGACGTTGACAGATTTGCACAGGCAGACGGAAGTGATAAGTCTAATGGAACATCATCCATCGATGATGAGAGTGACGATATGTCTGAACAGGAAAATCTAAGTGACGGCTCTGGTGAAGTAGACCTAAGTGTAAAGCTTGCCGAAACAGAAAATGATGTCTACTTTCACGAAAATGAAAACGACACGTCTTGGCAAGCAATTTCCACGCATGTCGAGAGGAGTGAAGTTCTATCAGAACCGGAAGATATGAGTGACATATCTAGTGAAAGAGACCGAAATGACGTGTACTCAGATGAGACTGGTGCCTCCCTTGAACTGGCAGAAAGAAGTATAATCTCTGGTAATACGGCTCTACTGGAGAAATCCAAGCCTCCGGCACACTACTGGCTGGCATGGAATGACTGTGAACACCTCGGGAGACAGTCAGGGCTCTCGGCAGACAGACTGGAGCCAGTCCTGTCTTACCTGCAGCAGGTGGGGACCATCCTCAGGTACACGGACATACCGGAACTCAAGGATCTGGTGTTCCACGATCCTCCTACCTTGATAGAAATCTTCAAAGACCTGTTTCACCATGATGTCGACACGCTTTTCTCCACTACTAATCCCAAGCTACTAGAAAAGTTCACTTCTACTAAGTTGAGTGAATTTATATTCAATCTTTCTGACTGTGGGCTGATGCAAAAAGACGTTCTTTCCTGTTTGCTGCTATCAAACATTGAGCTCGACATTGTAATCTCATTGATGCTACATTTTGGCTTGTGCTTTGAAGTACAGCTTTCAGATGAAACGGACCCACCTACATACAGAATTCCGTGGTACTTGAAAGTACACGAGCCAGAGGAACTGAAGAGTGTTTGGTAAGCTGAGATATCAGGAGAACATGAACAGCTTCAGCTGATGTGTGATATTACTGGGTTCTGTCCCCGGGGATTGTTTCACAGGTTCAGTGTCGGTATCCATCCACTTGTCAAGGACAGAATAGACTGGAAAGACGGATTCATGGCCTACAGAAAGAACTATCCCATTCTGGCACGCTTCAAAACTGATGTGGACAAAACAACTATCGCTATGGCAACAAGAGGAACTCTTGCCCAAGCAGATGAGATGTGGGGCGTGATCCACCCACTGCTGGAGGTGCTGGTCCAGCTGCTGCAGGAGTGGCCAGGTGTGCTGTACTCCCTCCACGTCACCTGTGCGCACTGCATCAAGGCAGGACTGGACAACCCGCACCAGTACGACCTGAGGGGCCGGACTGCAGAGGACGGCCGGGAGGTCAGGTGTCCGAGGGTTAAGTATACGTCATCAACTTCAGCACAACTTGTCTACAGACCAGGCAGACTCCGTGGTATGTGTATCTTGGTTATCAATACATTTCTTTCCATGTTTCCATCGCTTTTCGTTGGGTTTACAATTTAGATGTAAGCCCTATGGTAACATTTCATATACCTAACGTTAATTGTTTTCTCCACCTGGTTGTTTTCTTCACATGTATTTTGACTCCTGCTATAGGGCGTATTCACTTGACGTCATCGACGCCATCTTGGGGTTCCATGCCACCTATTTACGGCCGTTCAGATAGTCGATATTAAGTATGCAAGGCACTAACAAACAAAACTCCAAAATAATTCGTAAAAATGTGCCACTGAAACAAAGATTGCTGTGTGCGATTGAG
>LZCU01101181.1:0-12289 GCA_001663935.1 Asymmetron lucayanum | reverse complement strand
GCCCAGGCATGACATAAACAACAATATCTTACTGTGTAAGTTACTGATAGTGCAATAAGCATTCTTTTTCTTCCATGTCGACATTGAAGCACTTTTGATGAATATGATAATCATATTGCTCTGCAGATTCTATCTGGAGGTATAGTTCTAAAACTGCACAGCTTCACTCACCATTCAATCTTTGTTGTCTGTTCATCTTCACTCTCTGGAAATTCTGGAAAGAAAGATAAAAGTCCTTGTAAAATTTCTTCTGCATATCTGCCATCTTACTTTGCTAGAGATAAACATATCCTTTTGCCTTACATTGATTGTAGTGGCAAGTATGTCAGGACTGTTTTGGGGAGGAGAAAGAAGTGAAATTCTTTCTTTGTTGCTTTTTTTGTTCCAAATTTAACTGTTGACAAAACTGATATTGTACACTAAAATCCCAACCTAGGTACCAGCTCTGTATGTTAAGGGTTGAGGAAAACCTATCTTCAAGTCTATATTTGGTGGCAATATTTGTAGTGTTTTCTGACTTTTCAAAATCTTCAGTACTCTTTCTTTTGCAAAGTAAACAGGGCAATTATAAAATTTTAAAACTAAAAATCTTTTCACTGAAGATTTGCTTGAAAATTCCCAATTTAGTTACTATTACTTTGTGTGTAACTTTGGCAGCTGAAGATACATTGTAAGTGAACCTTTATATCTTTATATAACAAAAATCAGCGGGGGGGGGGTAACAATTAACTCTGGCTGATATAATCCATTATTCCAATTTTAGTGTTAAGAAAACATACAGGAAACAAGAAGGTCTTACAGTGACAGTTCAGTTGTAGATCTGATTCAGAGTACAAGATACGTGTATAAGAAATGCGAAACTTCTGTTCTAGGCAACAGTTTATAATGAGCTAGTGACTCAAGTTTGGAAGAATGATGAGTGAGTGGAAATTGAGAAGGTTGTACCTTGAATGCAGCACTTCTCCTGCCTTCCTGTGACATACCTACCTCATAACGACACATGGTAGGGTTGTCGGGAGGAGGGGAGTTCTTGACGCGACTGCCCGAGGGTGTTGGCGGTGAGGGAAAGGTCGAGGTGGAGGGGCTAGGAATGCTCTGTAGGGACACAGATGAAACATGCTGAATTTTACATGACTTGACTGGATGCTGTATAGATTTGTTTTTGTTTGTGTATCTATTTCTCTTTATTTGCATTGTAATTTATGTACCGGTATTAAGCATGTCCAGGGCACCACTGTAACACAGTGCAAAGTCACACTTGTGATACCCTGGTCTACTCTCATTCCGTAGGGAGACACATATGAGGAACATGATGATTTCGACTGGATGCTACATAATGTAAATTAATTTAATTTCGCTGTACAGTGTATTTATACTTCGTGGTAGGAGGGAAGACGGGGGTTTTACTGTGTTTTAAATTCGCAGTAAATTTGTTTTTGTTTGTGTATTAATTTTAAAATGGATAATAGCTACCAGTATTCAATGTAACATATGACACTATTTCTGTATGTACATATTACATCAACAACGATCAAGTTTTAACTGACAAAGAGAAAAGGCTGCATTCAAATTCTGACAGTTATAAATCATTATAATATTTACATATGTAACACCTGTGAAAATTAAGTAAAGTCTGGAGACCACCCCCTGTCACTAACTCTGTAAAACAACTGCCCTCTCACCCCACTACAATGACCCCAAACTTCTGGAGCATACTAACAGTAGAGTTAGCTCGCTACACAGTACGGGATTGACAAGCGAGACCACTACCCTCCGGATTGACAGGAGCCAGGGGTCGCCTACTTAGGGTCACAGAGGGTGACGACTCGTCGATTTAATCAATACTGATAGCATTGGTCTTCGCCATTATCAAGTCACGGTTGCAATTAGGGCAGTGCTGATTTCGGAAATCTTTCTCAGTAAATCATTTTCCCCAGTTCTTTTTCTTAGAAAGTGGGAACTTGATGAAATTGGAGGAAAGTTACTCATTTAGGGCGGTATTGACCACACGGACTTAATTCGGTGGAACTGTATTATACAGAAGTGCATTGTGCCACAAGTGAACGGAACAAAGAAATTTCACTCCTTGCAGAAAAGGGATATTAGAGGAGAAATTGACTTTCCTAGTTTGGAGCCCCAGTGTCAGGGCCGAGTACAAGTAGTCTGCATGATCAGCAGGTGACACTTAGAGGGCCAAGCAGGCATTAGAATCAGCCCTTGACATTGGGAGGGTTAAGGGGAGGAGGTTATATCCTTAATGTAACCTCCTTCGTTAAGGTACTGAAAAAGCAATGCCAGTTCATTTTCCCCAAAAAAGGAGCATGGACAAGGGTGAAGGATCAAAACAAACATATGGGGAGGGTACCAAACTTCTGCAAATTTCCAGTGAAATAGGGTTATTTTGAGGCTTCTCCGGCAAAATCATGCGATGTAGTAAAGCTATATATTTGTAGTGCTGATCTGATTCCAGATATTTCCTTGTATGAATGGATGCATATCAGATATAAGTTTTTGTTCAATTTTTGCATTGTACATCACCACACGTACATAGTGTGTCATACCTCACCTCACATAATAGATACACGTACATATAGATACTTCTAAATAATGTTGAAGGCTGGACTAGGCTTGCATATATTTGGCAATACCCCCCTCCCCTCTCTACCCATGACATACAACAGATGGCACATTTGAATGAGAATTGACTCCTTTGTTCTGTCTTGAATTTTCAGGTATACTTTCTCCATAGCATCAACGGTAGAGCTCTATACAACACAACTTATTAGGTATCATCCACACTGACAATCTCTCGCAAAGTGCACTGATTAATAAAGCAATCAGGGACAATGAGAAATAGATTGCATGCATGTTTGAAAGTATAGGGTTCATCTACAGCATGGTCCTAGTCCCATACACTGATTATATTAATGCCGAGGGCTGTACGTATGCATTGAAGCGACGAAGCCTAATAGCAATTTTGAAGGACATTACCATCTCATTTTCCCGAGCTGGATCCTAAAATGATTATGACAGGGGTGAGAAAGGGAAATCCATAATATTCACCCAGCAACTGCCATGATTGAAGCGGCGGCCATGATGAGGCTGGTCACATGACCTTGGGTCAGACTGAAGTAGGTCAAAGGTTAAAGGGCACAACACAGAGGTAGGTAGCCAACTTCCTGCCTCCTCTTTAGTGCTATGGAGATGGGGGGATATTTCACATAAACATTGGGCTCGCAAATTTCCGTTGCTTTGATGTAAAGATCCTTTGTTCTTGAAGAAAAGCCTCCCGGGTGGTACGATGGTTTGATTGTGGAGACGCGTGCGATGTGGGAAGGAATCCGCTCCGCCAACAACAGACTTCCTACAAATGTCAATGGTTTTGAGAGCTGTTCTGCTTCATTAAGTCGTGCTGCTTAATTAATTGAGGGACTAATGGAGCAGAGCAGACTCAAAGAGCAAGCTCTTCCCATTCATGGAACAACATGAGCTAGTTTTACATTCCAAAAGGGCTCCCCGCTAGCTGGTTTAGCACACTGGAGGAACAGACCACCCAGCTCATTGTAGTACTCAGTACCGGACTGTATAATCTCCAAGCAGGTACTGGGGAGTGAAGATTGGTTTATGGTTTATTGATATTCTCTACCTTTTATTGATGGGTGACATTACAGGTGATAAACACCTTTTCAAGTTGTTGCCCCAGAGACCTGATTGTAGGGTTTGATCCACTCACACTGGGATGGTCCCCTACTCTTTATGATAAGTGTGGTGGGTTCTTTAACGTGGTCAAGGCTCTCCTCATAGTCATACACAGGACCTCCATTTAACATTCTATCCAAGGGATGTCCCGAACATTTTCACCCTAGTCGAGTGAAGAAATAGGTGTAAAGAGCCTTTCCCAAGGGTACAACAACTTACAAGTGATTGTATGGTTTCCTACTGATCTGTTTGTTGCCAGTGAGTCGGTATAACTGAAAACAGAGCAGTAGAAAACCATATATTAATCTCCCCCTAACATCTGCTTAGACATTACCAGTATGTTTTGCATTGTATATGGATACTACTGATGATACTACTCTGAAATACTAACTGCAATGAGACAGAAAGGAATATACAGACATGATTTTTGCAGCAAGCTAAATGAAAGCTGTGTGTTGAAATTACAATTACAATTTGCTGAACCCAAGTAGTAGTAGCAGCATTTTAGGCAGGAAGGCGTCTGGGCGTCCAATAAATAACCTTAGCCTCCGGTGAGGCTTGGGAGGGTGGACCAGTTTTGTAGCTTTTTTTCCGGATTTTGCGATGTTTTCTGATTGCTGTTGATCCCTTCCTGAGCCTGATAAAGTAGAGTGGTACACCCTATGTACCGTTTCTGATTAGTCGACAACAATATTATATATATATCATTTGTGTACAACAAACACAATAGCAGAAACAGACTTTTGAGCAATAATTAAATTCATACCTAAACCAAGAATTTAGTAACTAGCCTTTTCCTTTTTGCATAACCATAAGGCTTTTTTTGTTACACACATTCACATGATTATGTTCTCTTCCTCACTTCATAAAATTACTGAAGAACTTGAGTAACTTTGGAAGCTTAATTTCCTAACTTGTTGCAGGAAAGAATTCGTTTATAACAGCAAAAGGCCAAACTTCTCATTACTGTTAAAATCAATTAGCTCAGCACACTGCATATGCCTGTTTTACGCCATGGTACCCGATTCAAATTAGAAAGAGAAGAACAACTGTAATCTACTTGATGTTTTGACTTACTTAGTTATGCATTTATATATGAATTTGCAGATTTAATTAACAGAAACCTAAGCTTATCTTGGTTTCCGGAAGTACACCCCTTTGTCTTCATTACTGTTGTTTCTAACGTGACATGCTGGAGTTTTTAATGTGCAGAACTTGAAATGTCACCGCAAACAACAAGACTATACTGCAACAATGTTCACTTCTTGCTGATTACATCACATCAAGATCTGATGAAGCAGAAATTTAATTTTCATAATTTTGGTTTGCATTGTTTTTCTCTTTATGATAAATGGTAGTTTTTAACTTAAAAGTTTTAAGACCTTGTGTAATGTAGCAGTGACTTTACACAATGTATGATTTTGATGCAAACTTGGCACTCGAGTAGGTGTAACAGGACTTGACATTCCAACTGTTTATGCTGGTAGAACTGATTCCAAGTATTTCTGATGTCTACCTGTACCTAACCCTGCACTGGTCTAGTTTGTGTAGACTTTTGATACTGTAGTACCTACTTTTGCTGTACTAACCACCTGTCAAATAAACACTGCATGGTTTCCATGCAATTTCCTGTGTTCAACCAAACAACGACTGCTGGTTTAGGTGTTTTTGTTGAAGAAACTGAGAGGAGCTCCTGGTACTGGCAAAATTTGACTGGCACAATGACGTGTAAAATTCTCATGCTACCTGCACCAGCACAGGTGTATCAGGGCTCTGCCCACAGTGCCCAGCACCCTTTCCATCAAATAATGGAACTTTGATGTCTGACACTGATGGAAAAATTTTGAAAACCAATCTGTCAAAAATCGCCCAAACCATGGGCAACCTAAATTTTACAACAGGCTTCCTTCCTGTAACTAAATGTCATTGCTTTTCTCATTCCATCTGCCAACCTGATGAAATGACATGCATGCACAATCCATGCTGTAGTCCAGCAGACAACCAGAAGGTGGATAGCTAACCCAGGGACAGGTCGATGATCAATATTAGTCAGGAGTTGCCAGGCCCATGATGAATGGCAAATCAATGGCACTCCTGTCGACACAACTCACATGTGTGTGATCACCCAGGATTGGCTTACAAATTGCAATCAACAGGACTTGGTCGGGAAATCACGGGCCAAACTTTGTCGTGATCAATAACGTTCCCCAAGATATAGACCTGGTGGCACGATCAATTGCGATTGGTTACAAGCTACAATTAAATGCGATCAGAAGTCAATCGTCTGCACTAATTCCGATGATGAGCGCACTCTCGACTCAACTCCGAGCTATCGATTTCTGCGTCCAGCCGCTAAAATCAGGGCCACCACTGAGTCAACTTCCATGTAAGGCAAAGCTCCCTATCAGTAAGTTACTTAACGAAAATCAAATTATTTGGCTTTCTAATTTCACAATGTAATTACCGCTCTCACAACAGCCCAGTTAAGAATAGAGCGAGGTTTGGACGTCTCTTGGTGACGTGTTGGCTCGATGAAACTCAAGGAGGTGGAGTTTTCTCTCCACAGGTGGCTTTTTGCCCCTAAAAGCTTTTTGTGTGAAGTTAAAACACCACCAGTCCTTTCAGAAAGCTACAAGCACTGTGGGCTAACCAAATTGATTATTGATCTGTCAGCAACAAATCACAGCATGGCTGCAGTCTGAGCCAAGGAGAAGATTCTCTGAATCAACTTTTCAAAATGAATACATACTTGCATAATGTCCTGAATAAAACGAAGAAATCCAAGGACAGTTATGTTTAATGGCTATACCATGCACAAGTGGAGGGAAATCTCATGGCTATATTCCAAGACCAATCATTCTGAACAAGTCACCTCAAGTGCAAGCACATTACAACTGACTGCTGCTGAAAATTAGAGCATTTTGCCCTTCACCAATGTAGTCAGCTGTACAATGGGTATAATGTATTCCAGAATACTGTTCACTTCAGAATTAAAATAGCAGTGTTAGTCCAAAAATTAAGCAGGTCCTATTCCATTTTCAATATGCAAACACATGGTCAAATTACAAACTGATGGACTGAGAAACTTGCTTCCACCAGTCACCAAAAGATGTATGGAACCATTGACTAACAGTGCTTCTACCTAAAATGATGAATCTACTATATGTATATACCGGTATGTATTATTATTAAGCATAATTTTCTTGGGACTCTGTTCTTTTTCTGTACAGCCACGGTGAGTATCTTTCACCAACATCACTCCCCATCATAAAACATTATCGATTTTCCCCCAAGCAAAATAACATCATTATAATCACAGCTTTGTCAGAAATTGAGATCGTATCAGGTCCTCTGCGATGAAAGATAAGCCTCAGCGTTAACCTGCACAATATTCAATATTTAAAGCCTGCAGCATTGCCGTCTGTTAACTCTGATTATTATCACGGAAGCTATAATGCCTTGTTGTTTAAACATTGATGAGGGGGACGTATTGACAACTTTGTTCCAACATGTAAGTAACCTTGACAAATATCCTGTTGAAGTGACGACTTGGGAAGGAAATTTCAGATAAAAGAAGCCCCTGTGTTTTAGATAACAGGCACACTTAAGACTCTTAGGACCACACGCATTTCTCAGGGACCATTTCTGATATTCAGTAGAGTGTAACTGTTGCCAAAGATTTGACTTTCCAGTTTAATGATGAAACACTGAGAAAGCTTTAGACAAAGATGAAAACCTTTGAAATTATCTTTTGTGTTAGGACTGTTTTGAACAAATTTAAACATCTAGTGAGAAACCAATGGTATAAATTTGTGAACGGTTATATTTCAAAGGAATTAATCATTTTCTGATACATGTATAGTCATCATTTGAGAAAGCATTTTGTTACCTTCACAGATTTGCTTATAATTCTTTTTCCAAGATATTTATGTCTTGTGCTATGCGTTCACCCAATGACAAAAGACTAGCTTGTCTCCTATCAAGTGACTTAGTGAAATGTTAAAACAGAAAGTAGTTTTGTTACATTTAGATGTATTATTTGCAAGCATATCTTTTTTTTTCAGAACAGTTATGGCAAGTGCTATGCATAAATCTGATTATAAAAATCTGACTTAGTTTTACTCCTATGAGTGATATTTTGGAATAGAAAATATTTCTGACAACTTCAACGATTAGATGTGCTACTATTTGGCAATTGATACCTTTTTTTCCAGAAGAGAAACAGCTTGTGCTATGCTATATGAATTAATCATATTATGAAACTCTAGCGTTGCTCTTTATTTCTTTATTTCTTATCAAGCAAAACATCAGAATAAAAAGTATATTTGTTACCTTCAAAGATCAGATGTGCTATTGCATATCTTCTTTTAAAGAACAGTTACGGCTTTTGGCATGCATTCGCCTGATTATAAAACTCTAGATTTGCCTCTATCAAGCAATTTAATGTTAGAATAAAAAGTGTTCTTGTTACCTTCAAAGATTAGATGTGCTACTTGCTTTTACATGTATATCTTCTTTTACAGATTCTGAACAGTTACAGCTTTTGCCATGCATTCATCTGATTATAAAACTACAGCTTTACTCCTATCAAGTGAGCAGTTGGCTGAGTACTACAACCCAGGTAGTTGTTATAGTAGCTTGTACAGCCACACAGTACAGCCTAGGGGGTGAAATGTAGATACTGAAAGTTGACATAATATCTGTTCTGCTGGTCACTCCAGCTGGGGGAATATAGATCATATCATGTGTTACCACTATATCTGTTGCTGTACTTTTGGCCCCTTGTATTTTGTCTCTATTTATATGAGAAATCTTTATTCAATAATTACAAATTCTGTTTACTTGTACTTATGAGCTGGTATTATTATTATTATAATTTTTCTCTGTACAATGATTGGTCAATACTCATTCTGTACCTTTGTATTGTATTAAATCATTCATCTTATTTTCGTGGTGCAGCGGTTTATGAGTCTGTCACTGCCCACACATCTAGATCAAATCCGGGGATCCAGAGGTCCGAACCCTAGCGTTAGCATCGTCCTTTCATATGGGAACGTAAAGGCGACAGCCCCATGTGTGAGGGAGCTTATGGCGTCCGACCTCTGCATGTAAAAGAACCCAACATACTGATCGAGAAGAGTAGGGGTGACCTGGTGTGCTTGGCCAAAAACACGAGCTGTGGCAAAGCGGCATTGCACTACTACCATCTACTTGAAAAAGCATTAGTCTTCACCTCAATTAAGGATGACTGCTTTTACCCTTTTTTTAATACTTTTTTACATCTTTATGCCCACACAGGCTGGGAGCTTAGTGCAAAAATTGACAATGAGCCATGAAAATAAAGCTTCCTTCCTACATATGGATACAACAACTGCAACTTGTGCAAGGCAAAACTTTGATCATCACATTGCCAACCAGGCAAACGCACTTCACATCAGAAAGACAACGGGCTTGTGATAAAAAGAATTCTCAATTATAATCAAGCCTCGAGGAGGATTGCGTGCCACGGCTCAGGACTCACAAGTCAACTTATGAAAGGGTACGATGCGATGTATCCATAATGAATCATGTGAAAGGATGTGAGAACTGAGAAACATCAAATGAAGGAGAAATAGTGGTTCTGCCACCCTTCAGGATGAAGAATCCCTCTTGACAACTGCTCTGTTGGCTTCTAAGGAAATTGTGCTGGATAGTGAGACAGATACCAACCTTTCATCATAAGGTTCAAGCTCCGAAGAACTAAAAGGTCTTCTGTTATAACAGATGTTGAAGATGACGGATCTAAGTCGAACAGTCCAAATCCCATGTCACCATTGAACTCTATTATTTACCCTAATGTAAATTAAAGAAAAAGAATGATCTAACTTAGATTTGTTACAAGATACCACACGTGTTCGGCACCACACAAGTTTCAGTTCAAACAAGTTTCTGAAGAGCGTGCAAGTGTGCCGTGCCAATTTCCCTTGCGGAGTGGCAACGATGCCAAGACTCTCGACGCGCCAAACCACTTGTTTGAACGCGTCGACTTTTTCTGCCGACTTTGATGTAGCTACTTCAAGAGGACGGGGATATCAGTATTACTTGCTTTTATAGATTTGCCCGTTGGCACTGCATGTATCATTAAAGGCTATGATTTAGTAACTACCAACCCCGGAGTCCCCAGCCCCATTATAGATCGGCCTGAGTCAGTAATTTCCACCTCTGTAGGGTTTAACACTAGATAGTTCCACTTGCCCGAGGGGCCAGGGGAGATCAGAGGTTGGAAGCTGCTCCCGAAATTGCCTGCCACAACAAACTAATGGAGGAGTTGTAGGATGGATGAGTCAGCAGTAATTGTGCCTGCCTTCCCTCGTGGTCGCCTTCCCTGCCTGCACATGATGACTACACGCGGTCCCACTGCCTTCCTTTGTGGGGAAAGGCTTTTCTAAGTTACTGTAATACAATTCTGACTAACAGAGCTACAACTGCACCTGTGGCACAAGGAACACTTGCACAGTATGTACAAGACAATAAGACAAAGAATATCAAAAAGCTGTCTATATTACCTTGGTTGGTTTCTCTCTTTTTGGAGGGTAAAGGCTTTTCTAAGTAATACAATTCTGACTAACAGTGCTACAACTGCACCTGTGGCACAAGGAACACCTAAACAGGCATGCAACTTGACAATACGACAAGAACATCAAAGGACTGTCTGTACATGTACTAACTAGGCTAGTTTGTCTGTTTCTTGGGGCAAAGGCTTTCTAAGAAATACAATTCTGACTAACAGTGCTAGAACTGCACCTGTGGCACAAGGAACACCTGAACAGGCAAGCAACTTGACAAGACAACAAGAAGTCTTAGAACATATACTGTCTATACATGTACTAACTTGGCTGGTTTGCCTGTTTTTTGGCTTTTGTTCTAAGAGTGCTACAACTGCACCTGTGGCATAAAAATTCAACACTTAAACAGGTGTGCAACTTGACAACAAGAAGAACATCAAAGACTTGACAAGACAACAAGGAAAAGACAGCAAATACAAGCAGCACAATTTAACATTGTGCATTCTGAAGTGGCCATTTGCCAACCCAATCTGTACTGGTTATGGAGTTAGGTAGAAGGAAAAGTTGTGCAATACGAAGTTGCCTGATTTTCCATATTATGTATTCAGTCTGATGACAGACTTACAATCATTACTTAATGGTTCTTCTGGTCAGTGTCATGTGTATGCTCAGCCTAACAAAGTTTGGCTCAATAACACCAACATTACAATTCTTATTTTGCTGTCCTCTTGTATTACAACGAAGATATGATAAGCCATGCTTGGTGCTAGCTTCAACAGTGAACATTGGAAACATCCGAATATAAATTTTACTTCAAGGACAGAATACTCTGGAAGATCACATCAAAGAGTGAGAAGCAGCTTGTTTTGTGACATGATAGTTTACATGATGTGCACAACTTCTATATTAAGACAATGTAATAATTTCACTACATTAGATCTAATACAGATAAAGTATTTCATTTTGTTGCAGATTTACCAATGGGTTGGTGCCATTCCATGAGGGCGGACACTTGTCACTGGGGTTCAAGTACAACTGTCTGATTTTATTGTTCGCGTTGAAAGGACCAAAATGCCTCTTTTTTTCAGGAGGGAGAACGGGTCAAATCATCTGAGTTGTTATCCATAAAATCCCACTTGTCTGGCCTTGAGTAAATTGTGCAGTGATTTTATAATGACATGTTTCCCCTGACCTTACATTTGACAATCATGGGACACTCATCCTCTGCTCTGGTAATGAATTTCTCGTCTGCCCTTAATTAACCTTAAAACGCTTGGTGCGTAGCTGAATATCATGATCTGCTTTCTCAGTAAGCCGTCAGCGCGGCCTAATGCGGAATAATGGAATCCTCACACTCTCACGTACATGTATTGCGCCATTAGCGGTCCACTGACGCCTCCGACAAATTCCACAAAGTTAGCGCTTTTACAACCGGATTCCATATTTTTGCTCTAAAAAAACAACGCCAAAGCAGACCACTTGAATGACTAGTGAACAGGGCTCTTGCCCCCTTGAAATTTTTTCCGTCAGCCCAAATCCCATTGCCGGAAAAATCCTTCAAAAACATCACAGTTTATTCAACTTTGGACGTTTTTTTAATATTTTGACCAATGATTTTAGCGATTTTTGACGGATTGCTTATCAAATTTTTCCATCGCAGATATCAAAATTCCGCTAATTGACAGAAAAACGGGTGCTGGTGAGAGCCCTGCTAGTGAAGAAACACTACAAGATCTCTTCCTTGTATCTGCACATTGCACAAGCAAGCACTTCAGTTGTAGGAAGAAGACTTAGTGAATTGTGAATGAGGAGTCAGCGCTATATCCAAATGTTCTCCCTAATACTAATAGCCCCCATAGCAGACTTCTGCCAGAAAAAATGTGTTTTAGTAAAAAAAAAAAAAAACAACACGTCATCCTTTTGACAGGAGTCACTGTAATGAAGGCTACTCCTCCCGGCCACCCATTTGAGAAACAATGCTGAGAAACTTGAGAGAGTTGGGATAAGCCAGTACAGTTCGCTTGGCTAGCCACGGGGAATAATCG
>LZCU01100756.1:1709-13136 GCA_001663935.1 Asymmetron lucayanum | reverse complement strand
TTAAGTCTTCACAATGTAAGATGTATTCTTGACTGAAAATAATGTCAAAACGAAGTGACAGGTTGACATTGTGGTGACAGAAATGGTCTTACTGGTATCTGTTTGCTGTATTTAGTGAGGGATACCAGTTCACTTATGCAGCTGAATGTATAAGCCAATTGTTGAACCGTGAGAGGTTGAAGACAATCTGACCATAGATGCATATACATGTAGTTAGAGCATCATATGTAAATAGTAAGTGACTGTAGGTGGACGATGATGTACCAATACAGTCGTATTGCACCCACTCAAGCAATATATGTGCATACATGTGCAGCACTGTTGTATAGGGAATCCCTACTTATTAAAATTTAGTATATTGCTAAAACTAAAAGAGGTTGTCTATGTTGCAGATAATTATGGCACAATCAGGTCCTATACATATATTATTCACCTTATGTAGACACTTAAACATTCAATTGTCAGCAATATGTTGTTGGTTAAAGCTGAGTCAATGCTTGTTGAAAACTAAAAGAATTAATTCATAAACTCCTGTGAACAGTTCCTATGGCAAATAACATTACAAATAGCGTTGCTTCAAAAAACAGTGGTGTTCCTGGGATGGTACCATACATGTACAGTGGTGGACAAGTTGCTTCTGACAGCACTTTCTTTGTTAATGACTAGATCTTAGTAAGAAGTTGATAACTATTACACAGTCTGGTAGTGCCAAGTTCACGCACCATTAAATGCTCTTGTGTAGTTTGAAGCTGGCTGGTGGCCAAGGAAGCAATGAAGTGGTCAAACATTTTCTGTAAATCATCTGCTTTCACATACACACAAGGAACTTACATTACATACATAAGGAACTAGAGAATAACAATAGCTACAGTATATTCTACTAATTAGTAAGCAATTTATAAGATAAGAGTATGTGGTAGGGTTCTAAAATACCAGCATGATTTTTACCCCTACTGCTCCAAATACAATGCATGTCTTAAAATACCAGCAGTGAATGAAGAAGTCTACTCTGTATTGTGATACATGGATACATTAACTTGGATTTTGCACAGACATAAAAAAATATAGATTTTGATTACAGATAGAATCTTCAAATGTTGAATACTGGCTTGTCGTTTTTTTGTGTTATTGTTTATATTATCCAGGCCAAACTTTAGGCCAGTCTGTTCCAGTGTCTTTGGGATCATGTGACATCACTTGTTTCAAAGTTGAGAGCCATAAATTATCACAGATGGCCATGTGATTATGTGTGATTATTATTGTCAGGTTGCCCTTGGGATAACATAACCTCCATCACTTCATGGCCGGTGTCAGATGTTGGTCACCATTTATTATCTTCCTGCATATTAGATATATGGACTCTTGGCCTATGTTTATAAATCCCTCTCCGGTATTGTATTCTGATTTTCGTCTTGTTTTCAAGAGTTTCAGATGTCTTGTACTTCCTTTGGTTTCTCAACATTTCCCTCATTTGCCTTTCTGGTTCTCAAATACAGATGCTCCAGTCAATGCCGCATTCAACTCAGGACATTTTGTGAGGCTTCAGCTTTTAAAATGTGTCAACAGATGTGTTCCCAATTAATTGTTTGCCTTGAGGAATTGCTTGTGGTATTGTATCAGTTTTCACTTGCAATGCCTGAAATGGGGTAATGTAGAAACTAGGAATCATCTTCTGCTGATCCTTTTAGTGTTATTTCCAAATACAATGTGTATACCGAAACTTGTCCCGCTTTGCTCTAAGTATTGTACTTTTTTGCATTTTCCTTATTTCCCCGATGCATATGCTTACCCCAAGTGTTAGAAAAGTGCTTTCCAAAGGGCATCTGGCATTGGGAGAATTAACTAGAGCAGTAATAGAATTTCTGCATTACAATGTAGCATGTCGATAACTTCCCGTTTTTCTTATCGCCGCGATCAGTCTCATGACTCAATGACATCACATGCATGTTTACAGTGCCTTTTTGTTTGTTATGTGTCAGCAAAATGTAACTGTGTCAGCAAAATGTAACTGTGTCAGCAAAATGGAACTCTGCTAACAGTTTGTTAGTTGCAGGGCACCGCTGTTCATTTGATGTCAAATGGTCATAACTTTATTGACAAACTCTAATCAGATAACAGGCGGCAACAATAGCATTCAGCTGTCGGTGTCACTAAATAATGACCGTACTATAAACTAATTATGCCATAAAATCAATGTGTCAAGACAGTCAAGTCCACTGGTAGAGAAATACATTCTCAGTCTGCACTCTTTACTTTGTGTCAATTAAAGTTCATACCAGATACGTTTGGGGGTCAAATAAAGTTCACCTCAGCTATATACATGTACTACCATGATGTAGGGCTCGAAATCATCTTCGCACCACATAGTTAGCAAATATAATACTGCTTTTGCCATTATTCTTCATATTCTTCTTGTTTTCATTCTTTTGCCAAAGTCTTGTCCGAGGTGCCTTCATTTTTTTACCAAATGACCTCAAATTTGGTATGCTTGTAGACTTTACCAATATGCCCAAACATTTTATTCATGCTAGTCCTCAGAAATGATTTTATTATTTTGGGAGAAATGACAACATACGCATATTTTCGGCTCCTGTACCCTCATGTTACGACCAAATGACCTCAGATTTGGCACACTGATAGCTTGGCAGTATGCGCCGAGGTGTGTGATGTTACTGTTTGGATGTGGACCTTTATTTTAAAATGCCGTGATTGTGCTCATTTGGGGTGAAAATTGCCTAAAACCCTTAGTCGAACAGGCTGAGGCATACCCATAGATGACTAAACTGCCAAACGTTCCTGACTCGAGCCCATTTGTCAACAATAGAAGCGCGTGACAAAGTTCACTCGCTGTCATATTGTTTGTTCTTGCCGCATACTGGCGTGCACAAAGAGTCCCTGCCGTGTTCCAAATACGCTCGGTTTCTTGCAGGCGTGGCTAGCTTTACTCAGAAATGGCGGGCCCCAAAAAAGACGTGAGGAAGAGAATCGAGGGTCTGTGCACCCCAGAAAAGGTCAACATTCTTGTTCTAGGAACGTCTGAGACCGACCAAGTCTCGTTTGTTAACTCAATGGAAATGGCGGTAACCGGCAGTTGGCCAAACTTTGGCGGCTCCGCCGAAGGCAGAGACGCGGTGCGCTGCCTCAACAGGTTTGACATGTTCTCCCACATAGAGGGACTGTCTGACAAAGTAGTATTTTTGGGGTTAACTCTTGAAGAGGGAGAAGACATTTCCACACTGATATCCTTGGCGTTGCAGGGACGTATCCCTGTTGACGAACCCATTTCTAAAATGTCCAAGGACGAGTTAGAAGAGAAGTTCCAAGACGTCCACACTGGTATGGAAGTCCACGGAGTTGTCTTCATGTGCGCAGGTAACAACCCTGTATCCGCTGAGGCCCTAGAAGCTGTCAGAAGAGGTGTAAACTCCACAGAGGCTGGTCAAAGTAAGTAAATGATTCTTTACGGGCCATTCTGGTGTACGTATTAATTCAATATGCTGATGACCTCGAATTAATCAACAAGATGTTTATAGATATTCTATATGAAATGATCTTTGGATAGATATAGTCTAGAAGCGTGATCTAATGATGGTTACAGAAGATATAGATTACAGAATTTTGGTAAGATGTTATAATTTAGCAATGTGAAAGATATTTATCTCTGTCTTGCTCAATAGGTGGAGTGAACAGTGTTTTCCCCCAAATTAGTAGTTCACTTGATATTAGACGAATAGAGATGTTAAAAGATAATGACGGTAAATTAAACGTTACATCAATGACAGGCCTAGGGATCAAGCTTTTATAATCGGTGCATTTAATGGACAGTACACTCTAAGGGCAACATGTATATTCGGATATTCTCATATGTCACATGTGGGTTTAGCGTTTTCTTCAAGAAATGGACAGAGGCACTCTTGTTGTTTGATCTTATTGCCATTTGCTGCCAACATTTGTTGACCTCTTCACTTAGACATTCTACGTAATTGTCGGCTATTTCTCATTTTTAAAAGTAGACATTCATGTTGACAGACATCCCACTCTACTTACTGAGGACCAAGCAGAAGGAGGGTGACCCTTCAGGGGCAGCCGCGCAAAGCACGCAGCAAGCCCAACAGGCCCTAGGCGTATCAGAGGAAGAATGTTATTTGATTCTGCTGTATCGCAAAGTTCGTGGTAACACGAGAGTCAAACCGAACCATGCCATTGACCAACAATTATGGCCAGTTTGGAATAGTATCCTTCACGATTACAACAGCCCGAGCCAAAACAAGAAGCAAAATCAATCGCATTTTTCACCATGGTGGAGTTTGCTAGCTATTTTTGTGGTTGTTGCAATCATCGCCGTCTATGTTGTTTTTCGTTCGGGCACCACTGCTATATCAACTACGGGTAATTTACGGGGAAAACCCTTTTCAGACGATTTTCGTAAAACAGTACAAAAAATTAATACTGAAGTGCTAACCACTTTAACCATCGGACTGTCAAATTGCTCTGCAAATTTGACTAATAGCCTTAACGAGACATTTGCAATCTTCAGGGAGAACCTTGATAAGACACTAGAACAGGCACACACCGAGGTAGAGACTAAAGTAGCGACATTCAATGAGACATTAAATGAATGTATAGAACAGATTGAGGAACACTTATCCACCTTGACGTCAACTGTGGCTCGGAAATCAACGGAGTTGAACACAACGTGGGCATCTGGATTAGAATCTTTGGAAAATATCAAAGAAACGGTTGCAAAGAATTTAACTGATATGTTGGACAGTAGACAAGCAACATTTAACGCTAGCTTACGCAGCATGAATACAACGCTGGAAAGTAAGAAAAACGAAGTTGTTGGCATGTTGGAAAGTCATGCAAAAAATTTAGAAAACTTTCTTAAGACGCTTGAACTGGTACAAACTGGAGTGATTTCAACATTGGACAAGAAACATAACGAAGCGGTTGACAAATTTGAAAGTTACTCTCAAAATATGGATGGGAAAATCGACAAGGTAGTTGATCTGTTGGAAAAGAAGTTATCACATTGCACAGAAAGCAAGGATCAAATGATCGAACGCCAAGGGCAGAAATCTTACGAAACACTCATGATTTCTCTTACAAAACTGTGGGAAGAGTATAGACAGCCCATCCTTATAGTCTGTGCTTGCGTGTGTGCTTGTGCTATTCTCTGGCTCGTCTGCACTTGTGCAATACTCTGGCTCGTCTGGCCGCAGCTCAACAAGAGACGGGTGGTGAGTATTTATCTGTTTCTTCTAACAGAAATACCTTCAAATAGACACAGGCACCCTAATGTTTAGCTTCATACTTAAGTACTGAAGGGCCTATGTACAGCTGTTACTGAAAGCTGCATGTTTTACTATTCCCGGACTATGGTACAAATCTAAAAGTTGTAGGTGTCAGGTCTTACCTTTTAATCACATCGACCTTTACATTTTCGGTTTAAACAAATTTTGTGGTGTGCTGATTGTGACTGCTGCATTGTCTACATCTATTCATGATTTCCCGAATTAGAGACTACCGAACACCGCTAGACATCGGGGTGGCCAGGCGCCGGGGACATGGGCCGGAGCTTACGGGGAGATATCGGACGACGAGGAATGGCTCGATGAAAATGTACGCAATACAGTCTATAAAATATACAGACACTCGTCACCAGGTCTTGTCAATGATAACTGGCTCTATATTTGTATTTGGTTTTCCAATGTAAGTGTAGGCTTCAAAATAGGGTCAGCACTATGTACGCTGACTTTATGCTTTTACATGCTGGACAAAAGAAAAATTCAGGTTCTTGATGCATCAAAACGAGTAAAGTGCGTTTGAAACGGATTCGCAAGAATGTTAACCCTTGATGAAAGTTTTGATGCACTGTGTTTCACGCTATGAGAACATTAGAACCATTTAATTTTGCTTCCTGTAATTCTAGCACCAGGTTTGCATCATAGCTTCTCAAGACTGGACTCTAGATGAAGTGGAACGCTGTGTGAAGACAGCTGTCCAACGGGAGAGGGGCCTGGCCAACACCGAGATCCTAACCCTCCGAGTCTCTGGTCAGGACGACATCGATGTCCTCAAGCGAACAGTCCGTAGGAAGACTCGCGTCATATGTTGTGCCAACTCGACCACAAGGAACATCTTACTGTCCGACACCGAGCATGATGAACTCAGCTATGTGGTCAAAGCAGCAGAGAAGATTGTAGGAGGAAATGGTATGTAGTTGTTTCCATTATTACGGTGGCGCTGGTGTATTTTGAAAACTTTGCAACTTTAGTTTGCATCACAGCTGCTCATTCTACTTTTTTCATTTTTTTTTCATTCTGACACCTGTTCGAACTCCTTTCTTGCCGATTTCATTAATTATTTAGCCAACACAAGGATAAGTAATTGCTATAAACATGTGTCTGCCATTACAATTGTTTGTACCTTGTCGACCACTTTTATCCAGTAAAATTTAGTCAATACTTTATAACATGCTGGTGACTATCCTAAGTACTGCAAAAATCGCTTTGGTCAAAACCATCATCGACATTTACAACGTGTCGTTTGGCGCAACGGTTTCCTTAGCACCTTGCTTTTCATGCTACTTTCCGCGAACTTCCCTCGCAGAATGTAGGTTTTGACAATTGGGCAGACTTGCATGATGCACTTGCAATGAGTCAATAGCTGTGAAAATAAAGAGCAGACTGCAGGCGACTGAATTTGTGGAACATTTTCTTCCACAGGAGTAATGGTTCTCCTGTATGGACATGAGAAAAGCCGGGACATCCAACAATTGTATGACAACGTATCGTTTGACAGAGTGTTCCTCAACAAACAATCACGATTACTCACCAAGGCGCGCCAGGACAACCTGTTCTTTAGTCTGTTTAGAAGTCTTAACGACGGTCAAAAGCAGAGACTTTGTGCTTGGATACATGAAAGCGTATATGCTTGATCAGTGAGATGTCAAATGAATGAGGTAAACCCATAGGAGAAACATGTACAGCAAAGGCTCTGGATATTGACTTGCTATAAAAAGGGAAGAAATGTACCACACAAATACTTTGTAGATCAGATTCCTTGATAAAGCGTATCGAATGTTAATAAAACATGCTAACAGCATCCTAATAACGCATACCAGGTCACGTTAATATGATGATATGGTAAACATAACCGTAGATGCTGAGAAATGTTTTGTTAATTCTAGAAATAATTGCTACTGTTTTATGTTGATAGTATAAAAATGTATATTTCAATTTTGACCAGAACGTATCAATACACTGCTGTTGTGAGTCGCGAATATGTCGTTATCATCTTGTGTATGTTTATTTTACTGTCTCTTGTGGTAGCTAAGGTAGCAAGTTGCACGCCAGGAGACCTACAAGTGTAGAATATTAGCTAAATGCTGCTGTGTCGGCGTTGAAATATGTATAGTTGCGACAAATCATTGTTAGATGTAGAAACTTCGACATGAGTTTTTTCTCTTTTGCCTGGGTATATCTCCCATTGTTCTGCCAGGTGAAAGGCTGTTTTGACTATGTTTGCTTTTCTCACGGGATATGACTGACGGATTGACAGTTCTGATAGCAGTCTCCTGTGGGTCAAAAGAGCTAAGCAAATATCACGAGAAATGCACACAACGTTGCCATACGTATGGTATATTTTTAGCAGTCGCCCTGCCAATGTTTGCTGGTGTTAAGAAACAGTCCGAAAGTCCGAGTCCAGCAGTCGAAATCGCGAAGAAAAATGAAACCTCAGGGCTATGAGTCACATTCATAACTTTGTACCACTGGTTGATAAGAGTAGCTTTAAGCAGCATGCATTAGCTCCATTAATATTCTGTTTGGTTGACAATACGGTTAAACTGATTTGGACGGGTAACAAATCAGTTTAACTAGGCAAATGCTAGAGCTTTCATTCGGGCGTTTCAAGTGACATTCGCCACTATTTATCGATCTCCACTAGGAGTGGTGAATACAGTACGTACGTCAACGTTGTGTGCATTTGTCGTGACATTTGCTTCCTGTGTCATCTCTAGTGTTTGTCAAGGTGAACTGATTTATTATGTGCATACATTGCTTACCTGGATGCCCGAAGTTTAGCAGATTATACTCATGTTTTGCTATACAATGAATCATCTCCTTTCACGTGATACTTTGCTCAAACAAATCAATCATCTTTGCTGTTACGTATCGATTGGTCTTGGGTCATGTGACTGAATATTTTACCCAATGAGACAACAAGACCAGAGTTCATTGTAGCTGACAAAACAAGCCCGTCGTTTGAGTTCAGCACAAACAATTCTGCAGATCACTAGACGCTACCGTTTATTTTGCGAAACGCGCACAGTACAACTCAACGTACAAGACAATGGCAATACCCAACGCGGAAGATAGTGTTCGCGAGAGAGTGAGGGAAAAGATCAGCAAGATCGCCGAACAGTTTGAGTTTGAGGAAAAGTTCAACGTACTTGTTGTTGGGACAGTTGGCAGTGGGAAGTCGTCACTGATCAATTCAATAGAGCAGGCCGTCACCGGTAGGCAGGCCAACATAGCTAAGGTCGGCAGGGGTGCAGGGGAAAATGTCACACTCTGTCTACAGGAATGCAAAATGTTTTCTACATCTGAGGCGAGTGAGGGCCTGAAAGATAAGATAAGTTTTTGGGATTATGTCGGCCTTCCTGACAGAAACGACGAAACCATTAAGGCCCTTATTTCGCTAGCCATCGACAGTCATATTCCTGAAAACCAACCACTGACCAATCCTGAATACTATGAGATGTATGAAGAGGAGTTAGAGCATGAGTTTGCAACAGGCTACGGCGGACAGAAAATCCACCGTGTAGTTTTCGTGTGCGCAGCAGACGAGGAGGTCCACACTAATCTCCTACAAGCCACGAAGACGGCTGTCCATCCACACACTACAGTCTCAGATCGCAGTGAGTTTATCACTACACCTTACTTCATTTTCTGCTGAAAGTTAGGCAATGTAAAATGGCAATAGTCCAGACTTCAAATTCTTCTACAAAGAAGCTTCTGGAATATGCCATTGCCACGGCACAGTTATATATCATACTGTTTCCTCGGTTTGTGTATTTTGTTAACCAATTAAACTTGTGAATATAGTATGTTAGGCCTATGTCACATATGGACGTAGTGTAATGTTTATTTGATATTGTAATATGGAAAGCTTCATCCGGCTCTAAATTAACAAAGTTAGAGTACTGATCTACATTAGAATGACGAGTTCTGTATTTCTATGCATTGTGTCTCAGAGCGCTTGAAAAGGTGTTGATATTTCAAAATCTTAAAGATGTGGGATGAATTCGAGCCAAAGCAGTGTTTTAACAAATGCGAATGATAAGAATGGTAAAATGTCGGTGATAGCCCCTATGGCCTCTCTGTGAGTGACATGAAGTGTTAAAGTAAATACGATGATGTTTAAATTTCTTTGTTTCCTGTCTAGTTTTTCTCACGTTCATTGACGTGTTGTCATGTTTTCAGACATCCCATTGTTCCTGTTCATGTCCAAAGAAGACAGGATGGCGGCAACAGCAAATGCCCAGGACCTGAACCGAAGGGTCCAAAGCGCCAAGGACACGCTTAACGCGACAAACGACTTTTTCGAGAGAGGCACCCTGTATCATGAACAATCTGATCAGAATATGGGCGACGACGTCATGGCTTCAAATGATGCAAATGACGGACCACTGTTGCGTCTTCTGGACAAGATGCTGAATCCACAACTACGACTGGTGCATACCGGACCACGGCTAGGGCCAACACTGAATGAACGCCGCAGGCGATGGCAGCGAAAAAAGTACATTCGCACACAGCGATGGATGAGAAAAAATCTTTGGGAGACTGTTGCTCTGTTCGCATTGATTGTACTGGCAAGTGTGATCACTATGGGGCCAGTCGGCATCGCCATCTTCGTGGGTGCTTTGGTACTTGTATTGCTATTTGTCAAAAGTAATTTCTAAACATGAAGGAGACAATTTATATTTTGATGTATGCCACTGTGATGGGGTCTCAACCACATGATTTACAATTAGATGCCAGTGTTATAACCTCTGCTAGAAGGTCAATGTTTAACCACGTTTGTCGGGTGCGTGGTGGATTTTGTGGTCAGTCGGTAGTACGTAGATCAGCCCGACTAATTATCAAAGAATTTTCATTAGTTATGATGATTATTGACCTAGAAAGGGAGTTGTTTTAGCTTACCCCCTCCATTCCATGGTGTAAATACCTGTTCGTTTCTGTAGTTCAAGACTGTCACAAGGTTGTTAAGAAAGTTTCATTTTTTTATCATTTGGAGGTAGGTCACACAGTTTCTAACATCAACCATTTTATACCATCATCACACTGTCTTGAAATTTCCATTCTAAGCTAGAGTTCCACGACCCCATACCTGCGTCAAACAATGGTAGTATTTTAATCATGAAGCAGGCAAATCAACTGCTCATTAGTAGAGTATGTGTCTAGAATATTCATCTGAAATGATAGCTGTTGTTGTAGGGCAACGTTCTCTTATGATTCTCATAATAAGTTTAGCTTCAGCTGGTTTGTCTGAAGCAAAAACGTATGCCACCATCTCTTGTATACTGTGACCAACCTGCAAATGAAGCAAGAAACATATATGACAGCTTTAAGTAGTAGACATCCAGATTTTCTTACAATAGAATTAAATAAATCTTCACAGTCAAAGATGACTATTATGTACAAGCATTTACATCCATATCAAAAGTTAGTCACAGAGGCATAGAAACTATGTATAATGAAATATACAATGTGCACATGTAAATATTATAAGCTTGTCTACCATAATGATTTATATTAGGCAGGTTTTTGACAACTGAACATTTACAATGACATCACAAAATGATATTAGAGCAACAATTTGCCACTTTTAGTTCAGCATAGACAATGTGTGAAAACATGTTGTTCTTTTTATATATTGTAATATAAAGCAACAATTGTATTAACAAGAAACCATTCAACAAATCTTTATGCAAACATGTTGCAGCGTCAGCAAGTTTCAATCAACCATCTAACACTCCAATTGTAAGTACAAGCAAAAGGTGAAGTACTCAAGAGTATGTTTCTGCCTTCCCTACTTTGGCACGCTATTTTCAACTTTTACTGTCACAGAATATACACCATGTCATGGTCTGTGAAGTAGGTGTCCAAAACAGCAATATCTGTACTGCAATGTGGACTGAAATAAACATGATTTAAAAGGTAATCTTGGTCAGTAGTAGGAGATGTCACTTGTTGACTAAAACCAAACTGCTTCATTACGCTCAGACGTTTATGGCGGGGATTATAGAAATAGATGAAAATTGAAATCTCCAAGAATAAACAGTGACATTATTGTTAAAGGGGAAGTCGATTCCACAGGCCATTGCTCTGGTTCTATAGATACTATATTTCTGAATCCCAA
>LZCU01100600.1:0-12898 GCA_001663935.1 Asymmetron lucayanum | reverse complement strand
ACCCTGAATTTTCCAGACTGAAATGGCAGAGATTGCGCAATCAACCACAAGGCCATGCGTATGATGGACATTGTCATGTTTACCGTCAAGGTACTGAGTCACATTTCCGGTTTACCTGGTGTCCGGTATCATCTAGGGACACGTCCGCTCTACAAGGAAGTTTCCTTGTGGACTATACCGTAATATACGCGCTCAGGAAGAGTGGGCACGTGCGATTCTGGACACAGGCAACCTCGCCTTTACCTGTCGGAATCCCGCCTCCAGGTGTTCCTGTTCCAGAAGCATTACCTCATCGTTTTCTCCCAGCACAACAATGAAAGCCGGGCCCCACCCCCTCCACCACTAATTATCCCATTATCCGTCGTGCGGCGATTGTTCCCAACAATTCGCTGACAGCCCCTTGGCCAGAGGGTTTCCTGTCGTATTCTGTGTATGAATGACGGGGAGTTATACACAAGGGTCGATTTTTACGGCCGGGTGATCTTCTGGGTAGGGCTACCTGTAATTAGGACCTGGGGAGCAGGGTTCAATCAATCGAGGTGAAAAATGGTTCCACTACTGTGCGCTCTTGTTCCCGTAATAACGTGATTTTGTCTCTTTGTCACCTACAACAAATTTGCGGGTAAATGTTGACCGAGAGCAAGTATGCCGCCTTGCCGTGCGTCTACTTGATCATTTAGGAGCAGCCAGTCATGACCGCGGCAAGCCAAACGGCGCGGTCGGCATTGTGTGGTCTGATGGCCCGTAACCCATACCGGGGTTTCACCTGTCAGGAGGCGGCCCACACACCTGAGGGGCTCGGTGGGGGTTCCGAGCGGTACCAGTACTGCTCCACCGATGCGATGTGTGTGTCAACTGGTGACAACCCCTGGCGCCAAAACGTGTGTCCTCAATTTCTAACTATCTGAAATTTAACAGAAAAGGCAGAATGGCACAGGCGATCATGAGAAGGACCAGACACGCACGTGCCAAGCCATCCATGTATTAAACACATCAAGTCAAGATACGGCTCAGAAACACAGTGTTAGTGGGATCACCGTTGCATTCGTCCAGTGTTTGAAACAGGATTAAAACCAACAAAATGTTCTACCAAAGTCCGAAGATATACTCCATTGTTTCCACCTAGTATAAAACTTTATCATCGACGTCACATCCGGTGTATTACACAATCTTGTGACAACTCTTGTCTCCCTCTTTCCCGGAAATAATGGTGATCATTTGCGAACCTACGATTATCTACGTATTTCCGTGTCCCCTGTCAAATTAGCTTGGACAATTTCTCGACCTTCTTTTTAAAGGTAGTGAATAAGATTGTGCAATGTTTTCAAACGAGGTTCCTGACAGGTCCTACAAGTAACACCAGGGTGCTATTCCAAATAGTGAGTCCGCGCGAAAACGTCCCGCCCCTGACGCGGGGTTGTAAAAGGCGGAGCGTGTCTCAGTCCACCGCTAATGGCCGTGTTTACAAACAGCGCCCAAACTGACCACATGCTGGCCAGGGCTGTCAACACGTAGGGCGACGGGCCTGTGGTGTGTGTGTGCAGGGGGAGGGTAGAAAGTAAATATCGCTCGGTGGTCAGGCGCATAAAAACGATGCCCAAACTGACCCTAGAGCGTGTGTGTCTTTGACGGAATGGTTTTCGCGCCATTTTGTGAGGAGCCCGTGACATCTCCCAACATCTGGGAGCGCGGGAATCCTGGATCACTCACCACCAGTATCTGTTTGACTGACAAGACGTACAGACGTCCAGCTGTGTCTGGACTCCCGAACTTTGGTCGAAATCATTGTGGCACCTCCAAAACCGCACCCGCTGAGCGACAGACACACTCAAAGTCAAACCACTCTGACGTGCAAGGTTGACTTTGAACCTAGGTCAGTGACCCACGGTCATGTAAAATGCATTATCTTTCTTGGTTAATTGCCAGTGTCCCTTCAGCAAGTATTTGAAGCTAAGATTACCGGCTTGGCAGGATATGAATAAAACATACGACACCTTACAAAACACAAAGAAATGTGGGATGGCTGCAAAAAATTAAATTCCATGAAATCTTATTGACTTTTCTACGCGGTGGAATGCAGGTCGATAGCCATAGCCATACTCAATAGTTTGGCTTTTGTCTAAACTTCTTGTTCAGTGCGTCAACTTACGTTTGCTCAGTCTGAAGACTCACCTGCAAATGCGTCAAATCGACACAAACAACATCGTTGAGTACCTAACGTGAGGCAACGCAAAACAGCATTTTGCTACCAAGGTTTGGGATGTCAACCACTCTGCAGAGCTTAACTTTATTCAGCTTTTGTGCAAAACCGACAGGCAAACAGTTTACCTTCCGTTAAAAGTCCACGTTTTCGACAAATCCTTCAAATCTCAAGCATCTGGCCGAGCGTACGTGCGGTTTGGGTTGTTTGTTGAACAGAGGGTGAATGAGTCTTACTGTGACGTCACATTGTGTGACGTCACAGCGCTGAAGAGGGATTTTCCAACACCGCTGTCAATCAACCGCGCTGAGGAGGGAAAATTCCAGACACTCATGGGACGCTCGGTATCAGATGGCTTCGAGGAACCCCAATTTACAAATCTTTTGAGAAAACAACGTTAGGACAACCCAAACGTTACTGTCAATGGCTCCACCTTCCACGCTTGTCAAGTGTAGGCAAAGACGTGTATTTCCTTCAAATATTCCAAACTTGTAAATAAACGTGTGTGTCCACTCTTCATGTTTCCAACCAGCCGGCCTCTGTGCCCTGAAGCCCCGACCCGTTCGCCACAGGGCCGTGGGCGCAGGGGGTGGCACGGCCTGCCAGGCACAGGGAGCCCGAAGTGAGGGCCGACTGTGCGCCGCCAGGCCAACTTTACCAAAGTGCTCGTTCTGTTTGTCAGCCAGCGCTTTTCTCCGCACTATAACGTTACACAGAGTTACCGTTATTGACTTATTCATGACATTGAAGGTATTTTCCGGGTTGGCTTCATCGAGATATAATCTGCTACAAATAAACCATTTGTTGAATGAAACGGTCCATTATTACGACGATATCGGGTCTCGGGGCTGACAAGTCCAGCGACCAACCGGTTTTCAGCAGGGCCATAAAAGTTAGGGCTTCAACACCTAGCCGGGGGGCGTCAAGAGGATGTTTGAACAATGCACTTTACTCTGTGTGCTCAAGTTGCGCCCTTCCCTTCTGTCCGAGAAAAAGAGGGGGTCAACAACCCTGAAAAAGGCTGTCTGGAGACTAAGCACACCTTTTGTTTCACCCACAACACCTATTCAGGACAAGAACAAAAGATGTTTACCGTGCAGGCGTTAATCAAAACAATCGTTTGCAATGCAATCTCACACCAGTACGTCAATTAGAAAGTGAAAATTTAACACCTTGTAGGCTTAGAACACTGAAAAATATAGGGTGAAAAATTGATCGACTCTGTATAGTCAATATACCACGTTACCGCCATGAGTTCTGACATTTATAACGTTTGGGACGCTATAGTAATAAATGGACATCTTCCCAACGTAAATATGTGACGTAGCAAACTTACAATGGAGTGCCTTATAACTTGTGATATTGACTTAGAACTTGGTGTACACTCTTAGTCTTACTCTAGTTGGTCGGTCCGTTCCAGAGCGGCAAGCATATGCTTTTTGACATTGAGGATCGCCCTTACGACGGGGGTTACAGATCTGAAAACAAAACAGGCTTTTGAGCAAAACAGAGGTGATAGACAAACAGAGAGTATGCTAATGTCGTTCTTTTGTTTTGGCCATTATGGTTGCGCCAAATATGGTGGTACTACTTGACACTTTACTTTGTCTGGGGAGGATCAACCCCTTGCAGTACCCCGATAGGCCTAAGCCTGACGTCACAGTGTAAATTTAAACCTCCAATGGAAGTGGAGCGTGGAGGTCGCTATGTGTACAGGCAGGGCACTCGCATGTTCTGTTATTCAAGCCAACGAATTCCTTCACATCGCCCCTACAGCACAAAAACCGCCAAAATATCCTACCCCTGAGTTATCCGTTCGCAGACTGCTACACTGGGTCTGTCTGGAACAGCCAAGTTGCTACATGAACTTCCCAACACAAACAATATGCAAATTGCAGTTTGCAACATTGTGAGGCCCCCCTGGGTGGCAATTATGTCGTCATGGTGACACGCAGCCCAGACAGGGTCATCGGACTTTGGAATGCTCTAAAACAAAGGGGACACTGTTAAAAGTTGTTTACGAAACTTTCTTCCAAGTTCTAAGTAGTGAACACTACATAAACTTTCTACTCCAAAAGACGATATTCGTCACGTGACTTCACTTTTCTACCAAAAAGTTTATTGTTCTTTGTTATGAACTTCTACGTCATGGAAAAATCTTAGATTTTCACCCCTATCATTGCAGTGATCTAGTCTAAGCTCCACCCTTTTTGTTACCCGTCAGACGCCATAGTGCTAAGCTCCGCCTACTTGTCATCCATCAAACACTCTTATCTCAATCAGAACTTGAAAAGGAGGAAAGGCGAACAAATACCTTCAGTTGCAGTGAATGACCGCCGCTGGAACGGATCAGGGGTCCACAGAGAAAATGTCCACCGCACTCGTGTCTGCTTTCTACGATGTGGGCGACGTTTTGTATAAGGTAAGAGAAACTTCAGTCCATTTGGGGGTTTAGATGAAACAGAGATTTCTCTGGCTTTACTGGCGAAGCGGGCAGGAAGTTTGGCGACCAACTGTTGCAATCAGCGAGGCCCCGGTCTGGTGGCTGGGATCGCGGACCGAAAACTTCTATAATGTTACTCTGATCGCTAAAACTTGACTGAATGTAAGACTAAAATTTATCAATCTGTTATTTCAGAATCAAAAGAACAACCAAATGCAGTGGAAGCCGTCTGACAGGAAGGCCGTGGGCTCGCCGGTAGGGACTACGGGGTTTCCGAGAAGGCACTCCACTAGCAGTGTGTCCCCCACACTCCGAGAGTTGGGCAACTCAAAGTACAGCAACACACTGATTTCCATTCCCGATGGCGGGCTACTCCTAACCGGTAACAACAAGGAAAACCAGCACGGCAACGCCAAGAGGGATCGGCTACAGAGTGACGGTGGGGAGGGAAAGAAGAATAACATAAACTCCTCCCGATACAAGACCGAGTTGTGCCGCCCCTTCGAAGAGAACGGACATTGCAAATACGGTGACAAGTGCCAATTTGCTCACGGCGTGCACGAACTCAGGACCCTAGCCCGTCACCCTAAGTACAAGACCGAACTGTGCCGTACATTCCACACAATCGGATTCTGTCCGTACGGGCCCCGATGCCATTTCATACACAATCCGGAGGAGCGCGTGCAGGCCCAGCAGCACAGCCCCACAGGGTCCTCTCAGTCGCCCCGTCAGAACCAGCACAACTCTCATCGCGATCGCGACCATCATCACAACGAGCGGAACAACCACCACCACACCACCAACAGCTCCCGGCCCAGGCCGCCCCTGCAGCACTCCGTCAGTTTTCCCGGGCCCCTCCATATCCAGGACTCACCCCCTGCCAGCCCGATCTCCCGATCGCCACCCCCGGGACTCTCGTTTCCCGCCAACGACGACGTGTTCTCGCCGCTGCCGCAAGGGAACGCTAACAACGCCTTCACGTACTCGGCCCAGGACATTCCAAACCCGCTGATGTCGCCCATGCAGCGCTCCACACCGCCTTTCGGAGGCCCCCCTTCCCCCGATGTCTTCAGCATGCAGAACAACGGAAGCCTGTACAGCGCGCCGCCGTCTCCGCCCGACTCGCTGGCCGGTGATCGCGACCTGTCCCCCATCGGCGAGACCTTCGACAGCTCGCCCGCACCGATCGGCTCCTCCGGCCCCGGGGCTCGGACTGGCTCCGAGTACCGCCTGCCTTGCTTCTCTCGTCTGTCCGAGTCCGATCCTTGAAAAGACTGCCACTGGCCGTGCAGGTCATTGTACAAACTTTGCACAAACTTTCCATATAGACTAGTTAATCATTGGGTTAATGTTAGAACATTGGACGTTGTTGATTCATGTTCATTTGTAATTGTTTCCCGCGCTCATTTGTGTAATTTGTGTACTGGAAAGGGCATATTTTATACTGAACTGTTAATATACTTTCCATCGTGTATCAAAGTATTTATCAGGGGACAACATGTATGTTGTTTATTGTTATTTGTTTGTTACTTTGCGTCACCAAGTGGCACAAACTAGAGGATACAGGCTACCAACTTTTGTTGAAAGTTTCTCTTGTATCAAACAAACCTTTCGCCATTGTAATGCAGAGCATACAAATTTTGTACTTTTTGTGTATGTTAAGTCCTGTAACCACAGCACGACACATCATTGGAACTATTTAACTTATGTGACTTATTTATTTGAACCTTATACGTAACGTTATGCATTTTTGGTAAATTTATTATGCTCGTTATGTACGAGACGATGAGAGTGATAGATATTTATTATATTATGTTTAATTTATGATTGTTTGTGAATCACAGGATTGGAGTGTGTGTACTATGTGTATGGTAATATGTGTAATGTTGTGGTTCCTCTTTTGCAACTTTTGTACTGATTGAAAAATCGAACGCTGAGGTTGTAGCATGCATCTTCCACTCGAAAGCCTTATTATAATCAGGAGAGGACTGTAGATCAGTGCAAGAAAGAAAAATCACTGTTTTCAGAGTTGTGCCAAAACCTGGAGATCTCTACTTTTGGGTCTAAAGAGTACAGACGTTCTTGCTGGTTATAAGTTTGAACTCTGTTCTTGTACTTACAAACAGGTTTGTGGAATATGTGCTAGTTTGAGTGCGGTTTCTATTCAATGGGAATTCAATCTCGGCTTGGCTGTATGTTGGTAAAAAGAGCTATGCTATGATTTCCCTACTCGGAGCCCGCCATTCATAGTCAGAAAGCCATGAAAAGTGGACATCTCAGTGCCTCATTTCTGGCATATGCGCAATACGAATGTTTTTGACAGGAGATCTTGTCAATAAAAACTGTTTGACTTGAATGACACGTTTTTGGTTATATTTCTGTCATGTTTATTAGGTTAGAATAAGTGTGGTGTGAATTGTGTGAGCGAAAAGACTAAGCAGAGTTTGGCGTCTCTATCTTACTACAGAGAACTTGGGAAACTAATGCTGGTCGAGATTAGAAGACTTTGTGGTCTCCTAACCACAACTTGAAGGAGAGGCGTGTCGTTGAGTAAAGTACATTGTTCAGTGGGCAGAAAATCTGGACCCCTCAGAGGGGTTCTCAATAGACGTGAGTCTGCCCACGGCAACCGAACATCACAGAAAACTGCACCCACCCACAACCCTCAAACTGAATCGAACTTGTCTGGTTATACTGTGCAAACAAACGGTTTGTGTACCCAGTTTCAGCGTGGACCGATAAGGTGGCAACGGTAGAAAGAAAAGTTGGTGTGTGCCACACTGGGCCCCACTAGCTGCACCCCGGCCGACCTCGTGGCTCGACAGGCATTGGTAGCAAAGTGATACCTCCCGCGGGGCTAGCCAGATTAGTTTACACACAGTGCCTGTCAAGAAAGACCTAGCTTTGTCTTAAAGTAGACACTTCTAAATTAATTCAGGGCTGAAGCTAACTTGAGGAAATCACATTAGCTCTTGCAGTTGTCCACTACCAAGCACCGGTGGGGAGACATGATAATAGAGACAGTGATCATACAAATCATCAGGCACAGTTTTTGCGCTGTAGTAGGCAGCTAAAAAGTTCTAATCGATCGCTCAAAGCAAAACGTGAGAAGATCACGAGAGGGGCTGCGGTACTTTGGCTGCACGGCCTATCAACACAACTTTGTCAGCACAAACTTAATGTCAGGAACAAATATTATGTTTCAAGACCGACGTTGACAAGTTGTAGATTGTGTATCTAGGCGGTCTATATCAGTGAGGTGTGTGTCGGTTCTAGGCGCGTGTCCGGGGAATCCTTTTCTCCCAGTCCACTATTGTTGGAAGGACTTTTTGTCCCAAACGCCAGGAATAAAGACGGGTTTAAGTTAGGAACTCTGTTGTATACACATGGCCCAGTGCACACGCCTCGGTTCATCCTGCAGTCTTCTGTGGTCAGTAAGCACCGTGGTACGTTCCGCGGGGCACTGCGGTCAGCGGGCAGGGGAGTCCCGCCCTACGGTTGTTGGCAAACAGGAAGTGCGTCACATCAGATAAAGTTTCCTATAGGTCAGCGGACCAGACATCTTACCCGCGCCTGACGTTCCCCGCGAAGAACTGCGTTTGAGGAAATACCACCGGAGCATCTTGCCCGACGACGTCAAGCCCAGATTAGCTGAAGAAATTAGAACTGCGAGTAACTTGCACTCACTGGGTGCAGCGTGCACCGAGCGCACCATGTACTGGGAAAAATTGTAGCGATAAAGTTAGCGCGTATAAAATAAAAACAAGGTAGAAACTGAGATCATATTGTTGTTGTTTATATTTTGTCGCTACTGGTCGGCTTCCGGTCACATCTCACCCCAGAAGAGCTTTATTTCAATCCAAGGCAAAAACGTCAGTCTTAGTACCTGGTTTGGAGGCGAACACGAGAGGAAAGGTACAATTAATTTGCGAAACCCTGTCACAGGAGTTGTTGGTACGGTCCTGTGTGTTGAGTCAGTCACTATAAATAAACTGAAGAAGCGAACAAGACCAGGAAGTGTCCTGAAACTTTCCACACCTCTGCACCGACACCACGCACGCTTCAATAAACATGAAATGACACGGAAACGTCTTGCATGACCCTGTTTTTAAATGGTAAACAATAAGTAAACAATTCAAGTAAACATGTTCTTCTGTCCACCTGTCACCTTTTCACTAGAAGGGGTTTATGAGATAACGTTGTTCACTATAATAGATACACGCACGATTGCGATGTGGTTTAAAGTACCACAAATGTTTGACACTAGTTCTCTAACACAATAACTCCTGTGCCTTTGGAATGCCAAAACGTACTTTTCCAGAGACAAACACATTTGTCCCTTCTTCGATGTTAATTCTTATGCCGAATTGTGCGGTATGCAAAGTTTTGCAACTTTATTCCGAAATATGGTTGGTTTGTCTGACTCTCTGCACCACGTTAGATTTGTGCTATTTCTTTAAGGTTTAGTAGAAACATTCCAAACTTCATAAGCATTGCGACATCGGGTTCTAGGAGGCCCTTTCCTCCCTTAATACATCCAGGTAGCCGGTAGTTCTAACCAAAGTGCTAAGTTGACCGATCAGCCGGACGAAGGGGCGTGACGTGTGTTGATGCTCCCCCCACCACTGGACATTCCGGGAACTCCCAGTTGAGCAGGCTCACGTACATCAGCCATACAGACACACGCTCAGGACCTGAAAACTTCACCCGCCAAATTCTTAACCTACTTGCCTACGTACAAAATGCCAAGCCCTGTACATGGAAACATTTACTCCAGCGCGCGCTCATGTGTTTTTGTAATTAGTCAGTTCGGGCATACCCCTGTACGGCGTCACGCGTCTGGTGTTCATTTAGGTGACGACACAGCGCGCGGATGACTCAGAGGCACGCCTTGCACAAGCGGAAGTTGCTGCCATCGATCCCCGAGACCAAATTTGGAACCTGACGCAAACCACTGTGGTCAATGATCGATTGGCGGGCTTTATTTTCTGGGCTTGAAGAGGTTGTGGGTGACTTTATCAGTTTGCTGTTGACATCTCCATCCTATGGGGACAGTGAAGTAAAACAGGTCAACGTCCAGAGCACCAAACATTCCTACTGAGTAACTCACCAAGGAGGTTGTCTCCTGTCGCTAGTTGGTGCCAATTCCTTTCGTGGAAGAGATGGCAACCCCATCGGTTACCAAACTGACCAGTGTCACTGACCGCCCCTAAATCATTATACGCGCCACTGAACTGACCCCGATATCGTACTAGTCTAGATTTCTAGCAGTTGGAACAAAATAAAGTGCACCGCATGTGTATATAGTTTGGCGTTCGCGGTTTTCAGGTACAAGAAAATTCGAGGCATGCCGGCAATGGCTGGGGACACTAGTCTCTAAGCAGTCGCGTCAGTGGGGTGCAAAAGAGGTGAATTTGGCCAAATTGGTTGAAATAAGTTGCAATGCACGTCAGTCAGTTTGATGTAGTATGCCCAGCTATCACAAATTCACTCCAGCTAGGCTTTTATCCCTAACTTGGCCAAAGTCCCCTATTTGGCCAAATTCTTACTTTCCCGCCAAGCGGGAGTCTGGTAGAGACTAGGGGACACACGACCCCACTATTACAGCACGTTGCTGGTGAGACCGTGGTTCGTGGTCAGTTCTGTCAACTTGTGTGCCAACCCGACCAGACAAACACGGTCCGCTCGCGTCACGGTGTGCAGTAAGCGGGAAGTGTTTGCGTTTGTTGGACGGGAGCCGGGAACTTGACCGCAGCAGCTTGAGACGGCACCATTAGTAATCTTGCTGTTATTAAGGTTGGATCTGGATCCATTATGGTACTATGGTTGTTCATATCAAGGATGTTTGCAGCACAGCGACTTTTGGAATCTACGGCATGTTTTGCAACCTGATCGAAACGTTCGATCACATAATGAGTGACCTCTATTGCATGATGATTGCATAATGTGCTATCTTCATTTCATGTTTATGTGCAAAGGGATATGTGCTTGAAAAATCATAGGATATTATGCAATGATAAAGAATACCAAATAGTGCGTAATATATGATACCAAATACATGTAGATACAGGTCAATACCTAGTATATTTCGTCCATACCATCAGTGATCCTGTATACAGGAATACCGTGGACAGCTCATTAACACCAGTTACTCTGCAAAGCGCGCGCGAGCATTGCCCCTTTCGGTATGTCCATCCACTCCAAAAGTGCGTCATTTCGGTACGTAAACAGCAGCTTGAGTGAGTCTGAGTGAAGTACCACACTGTACTGTAGTCCGTAATGCGCTTCAACGTTCGTCACGCACTAAACGTTACCATACCAGATGAAATGGTCCGCGAGTGGGGAAAACCTGTGCCCCTTTCCCAGCCTGCAGGGTCTGACAGTCGAGACCAACAAACGGGTAGTCCTGGTAGATGCACCGATCAGTGTTAACACGGCGGGTATACTGTACATCTTCTATGAGCTAAGTCAGAGATACGTCAACAAATCACAGAAATGTGCAATGGGACATGGTCGATATCATACGTAGTACTTTCGACCATGGTGTAGTACTTTCGTCTATGTGAAGTGGACGCGTTTAAGTCAAACGTTGACTTGCATCTGTCGTCAGTAGCCTCCCAGACAGGCATTCGTTATGGGGTGTAAGGCCAGGGCTATGGTAAAGAATAGAGTTTTGGGTGGAGGTTGTTGCTGTTGCCTCTGTCTCGTCGGTATATGGTCACTTCTGCTTTTCTTTCTTCTTCTGTCTGTTTGGCGGGTGCTGTACAGTTTTCTACGTTTGTTGGCAGAACTACATGTTTTGGTTTATTACATGTATATGGACTGTTGGCCCCTACAGAGACCCCTTGTACCAGAGTCCGTATGCAAAATAGCAGCAAATGACCGGTCGTCAGAGTTATGGGACAGATGACGTACACGTCGTATTTACAAACGAATAACAGGGGCTCAGTTCTAAGCCTCCATCCCTTTTCAGTTTTGTCCTCATCCCGACGTTTGTCCAAGTTCTGTTCTGCACATGACAAAGTGAACTCCCCTGCCGACGTGACGGGCCCTGTGCGTTCCCACCTTGTTTTGTAACCCCTCCACTCCCCGTTAGGTCACGTCGGTACACAATAATACCAGCCTTTCCACTGTTCATCACTCTGGAACTACTCCCCCATTCCGACGTCGGGAGATGTCGATGATAGGGTGGAGGCGCTGCGTGGCCAACCCTTTCCATAGCGATTAGTTCTGGTACTTCAACCCATCAGGCCACTGAGAACACAATCCCCACTTGGCCCATGCAGACACGCCACATCACTCAATTTCCATACCGGCCGAGATGACGTCCGCTCCTCATTTCTCCATATGATTTTAATGCGGAGTGACGGCGGATGATCACAAGGATGCAGATTATTATTCAGGTTCTCTTTCTCCTTATAACAAGGCCGGCCCTGTTACCGTAATGGCATGCTTTGGAAAACCCATTGTTGTTGTACGTAGACATTTATCCATTCATCTGCATGGTTCTTAATTCTCTATGGGGCTGGCAGCCTCTCTGGGGAGGGCATTATCCTGACTAGAACTCTCCTGACCCACTCAGCCACTCAAAAATGCTCATTGAAAACGGCTCGACTCCACAAAACCCCCGGTTCCTACCATTATTTGCAATTCATATTTCCACACACATCACAATGCTGGGGAGAGATGAGGACCCCTGCCGAAGACTAGGAATACAGAGCTGCAGATGCAACTGTGAATAGAAGCATCACAACAGACGGGATGACAGCTTTGCAACTACATTCAAATTTTGTATGACCGAAGAATACTGGTATAATTAATACTAACAGCCTCAACCTCAGTGGTTTTTCACATGAGCTTGTTCTACAGTTCAAAACTAGTTTTTCATGAGCCAGTCTGTCTCAATAATTGTCAGGACTTAAAATTTGTATAATGCACATCACAGCTCCTGATGTAGGAATGTGTAGATGATGTGAACGGAGATGGAAAGAAGTTATATACTGTATTAAGATTTTTGGTCAAAACTATTTCTTGACTTTTTACTGCACATAATAAAACGTAAATTTGCAACATAGTTCCAATGTTCTTTCATTCATGTTTGTTTTTAGACCCTTATAGTGCATAGTGGCACATAGGGCAGCAAGTCTAACACTAAAGATAAATTGCCCTTTCCCAAATTTTCTGCTGAGCAGCTGCAGGCCAGTTCAGTGTCATGTTGTTGCTATTTTAGTTTTGGTGCAACTTTTATCCCAGAT
>LZCU01100594.1:8927-21141 GCA_001663935.1 Asymmetron lucayanum | reverse complement strand
AGCACATACAACATTTGCTTTGATCATCAGCAGCTGTTTTATCCCTCTCTGCTGAGATGGAACCTTTCTTCAGATCTTCAAAGGAAGTCCTGCCAGGTATACTCTGGCCTGACCTTCCTTGTTTGCCATTGGGGGATATCCAGGTTATCCCAGGTTCTGAGAGGCACTGGGCTGACAAATATGTAATGTGCCCAGCTTGCTGCATTCTTCATTCTGTGATGGTGTTGCTTAGTGGTTGCGATCTGTGCTTTTGGTCTATTCTTATATTTGTCAGGCAAGTAGTGGAATTTGCCTGGGAAAGCCCATGGCCAGGAAGGCATAAAAGCAATCTTCCATATTGGTTTTGCTGGTTCCAAGAGCTGAAGAGACTGGGAAGGCCAAGGCAGGTTATCTGTTATTGCTACCTGTTGATATGAGATGGGGGCAAAGAAGACCTGAAGGGCCTTGTCCTTGGTGCTGAAGCTGTTGTACCTGTTTTGTACATAGAGTTGATAGACACAAGCAGTCTCTGGGACTGATTGCTGTGAATTGTGACACTGGGGTGTACCCCTAAACTTACTGATAAGCTCGGTAAGGTCTTTAACATGCCCTAGGTATGACTCTGTGACCCTTGTCTTCTACACAGTTTCTGTAGCCACATTTTAAATCTCAAAATTGAAGAGTATATGTACATATATACAGTCATTACAATGCTCATAATGTTACTGAGAACATTCACAGCTCAACAGTAAATAAAAAGCTGAACAGTGTCTTGGGAGTTACAATTAAATTTGTCTCATAATGATATTTACCAACACAAATGAACTTTCAAGTGTACTTCCTATCCTTGTTCATCAACCCAAGTTGAAAATGTTTAAACTTGTAAAACATGTAAAATTGTCTTCCATCTGGAATGCAGTGTTTTCTACATGGGGAAAATTTCCTGGGGGAGAAAGGAAGGTTGTTTGTTAACCATTCATGCTGCAATTATCAAAACAGCTTGGCTGTTGTGTTGATCAAAAGTTCAATAGAACAAGCAACAGCTGGCATGAGGTGATGTGTTACACTGAGTTGGCTTGATTTACTACTTGATATTTTTTTATTTTGTATGCATTGATAACACATTGACTGTAGCCGTAAGCTATGTAATTTTTCATGTAGAACCAACTTATTGTAGGTGAAATGATAAAAGAAAAGAGCGGTTCAACAGAGTAGTGGCTCTTGCTTTCTGTATGTGCATGCGTCATGAAGTATAATGATTGTTACTATATATGGCATAATGCAATAATAAAGTGAATCACAATAGTGTACAACATAATGTGACATGGAAATCATAGCCTTTTATGTATGGCTGTTTTAAACATTTTGGATCAGTCAAAGAAAGACTGAAAATTTTAGGCAATATGAAAATTCACCACTGAGCATAAGAAGACACATTACAGATATTCTATAATTTGTGTACCATGTCTCTATGATACTTTCTTCACTTTATATCTAATATATGTATATTGATACCCTGCATGATTTTGTACTGTTGCCTTGTACACTTGTTTACCTACCTGCACTTGTTCATGCACAGACCAATCTTCCCTATGTTCCTGTGTTTTATAGCTATGTTTTTATGTATGACATGTAACTAACCTCACGTGCATGGATCTGGGAAAGTACACCTACACAGCTTTAAGTAGAAGTAGCTTTTATATCAGTTGTTTCACACACCAATTTTTACACAGTGCACCTGACTGATATGTAGTGCTAGCACAGGCATGATACTATATGATCCCACGGCTTTCTGTGTTCATCTGCAAAGACTTGGGAATATGCTGAAAAAAAAAAGCCTCTGGTCATGAGTGTACTTGTTTTCATTTACTCAAGTACTCAGTGGCAAAGAAGACCAGTACAGCACTGAAGTTCATAATCAAGAAACATTGACATTTCAGAAATGTAATAATGATGATTTATATTGTCCTTGGTGACTGTATAATGAGTAATGGTTGTGACAAAACAACGATCCCTTGTTGTGATTTATTTTCATTTCTAGTTAGCCAAAATGGTTGTTCAGTCCTAAGTGAATGCATTACCAGCTGAAGCTTTGACCAAAATGCTAAAGATTGCTGGCACAATCTCTATGTTACCTTTGCTAGAATCAACAGAGAAAGCTGTAGGATAATAATTTATTATTTTGCACAACTAATTTTTAGCACACATTTATAGACTTTACCTATGGAAATGATAGAATGTATTGTTTATATTGCATGCCCACAGTTTGTTCAGGCAGATTTACAGTTATCTGAACTTTGTGGATTGATTTACTCCTCTTCCCTTTTCCTTCCAGGTAAGATCACTAACCACTCTAACCACCCAGTCCCTCCAGCGTGAGAAAACCTCCCCCTCTCTTCAGCCTGGCCATTTTCCCCAGCTGCCCTTCCATGTTTACTTCCCCTGTGACACATGCTCATCACACTGATCACTAAATGTCTTCTTCTTCCTCTCTGCCATCCAGGAAACCGTGGAATATGGCTTCCTTGTCATTTTCACAGCAGAAGCAGCAATGAAACTCATTGCATATGGTGTAATATGTCATCCTGGTGCTTACTTGAGAAACACATGGAACTTTTTAGATTGTATGATTGTTATAATAGGGTAAGTGTAGTTTACGGACTTTCCCAGGTACGGGTTCTTCTCTATAAGTTCTCACCATACAACCACCCCTGCACTGTTCTTAACTTAATGTTCTGTTGCTCTTTTTTCTTTTCCTTTTCCTGTAGGAAACAGTGGAATATCTCTTCCTAGTCATATTCACGTTGGAGGCAGTCTTTAAGATTATAGCCTATGGTTTAATTGCACACAACGGTGCATATTTACGAAACTTCTGGAACATTTTAGATTTTACAATTGTCATAATAGGGTAAGTGATTACTTTCTTTTTATTTTGGTGTGAAGTTTATGTTGTAAATTTGGTTGTGGTGCATGCGTTTGGAAGACAGAGAAAGCGTCTCTCTGCGATATCATTTGTCCTCCATCCCTCAACGTTTCAACACTCCATTTTCTGTGTTGCATACTTCATCTGTTAATATCCTGTCCATACCTTTTATTTCCAACAAAGAATGATCATACAAATCACCATTAAATGGTATTCAAAGAGATGCTTTCCAGTTGTCTGCTCCTCTTTGTTAAAGTTCCCTTCCTTTGGTTTTGGTTGTGTTTGTGCACCTACTGTGGTTGAGCTTGTGATGTAACTGTGGGTTGCTCAGTGAAGATAAACATGTAGCACTAAGCTCCTTGGTGGTGGTGTGCTGTGTTGATGTTTTGTGGCTACTAAACTGCAAAAGAATATGTTTTGTGCAAAGCAAGTGGCAGTACGCGTGATTTATGCTGTGTACAACTCCAGAAGTTTTGTAGGTCTGTGGCCTGGAAGGCAGGATTGTTTTGTGTGCATGGCAGCAGTTATATGAGAACAAAGTGTTGTATTTGCACTGATATTGTGTTAAAGGTTGAGTCAGAAGGATTTTTGCCAACTTTGGTGTTTCACTATTATTTACGTATATAAACTGGATTCAGATGAAACATTGTTGACTTTAATAATTTTGATAGTAAACCTACACATTGCTGAGTAACCTGGAATTTAAGAAACTTTTAAAAGAGTATGCATTTCAGAACTTTGGTGATTGTCCTTTTATGGATATTCTCATTAAGATATCAACAAATGGATTTCTACTTTACACTTGTTTAAACAGTATAGAACGAAAAAGTTGACAAAAGTTGTTCTGACTCAACTTTTAATGTTTTGGGCAAATGGGTTGTTTTCCAATGACTATCATTGCATGTGGCCTCAGTAAAGACTTTGGGGTCATAACTTTAGTTGTTACAGAAATGTGGATCTTAAGAATATTATTTTTAATGGCATTTGCAAGAATAGTAAAAGAAGTACCAAAATTGTTATGTTCTGCAAAATTCCAGATTGAGCAAAATATTTGATGTTGATGGTAAAAACCATTAAAGTTTTTAAGCTTGTGAAACGATCGGAAAGAACTTTCAATGAATTTCCCAAACTCAGTAATTATGACAATCTTTTTGTGAAAATTTATTGATGCTGTTCTGTGGTTTGTAGGACAGGAACAAATCTTCACATCCATTCAGTCCATATTGGATATAAAGTACCTGTTTCTATGTAACTATTAACAATCACGTCAAACTTTTCATCATTGTCATGGATGGAATCAATTCTTGGCTGCAAATTTAGGCATCTTTACTAAAGTTTAAAACACAAAATGTATTTTCTAATTCTGAAATGCAAAGAAAGTTAAATAAATGTCCATTGCTTAACCTTTTTTTCTATTAAAGGTGACTTGTAAACTTGCATTACCCATGTCATATTAGTCACAAATGCCTGCTGTATTGAGCTCAAGCTTACGGGAAATCTGACACTACTCCTTGTCTATTTGGTGTTTCCATACTGTAAGGGGCTATGCTGTTTAAAATACCTTTTTCACTTTTGTATTGTTTGCTATTCCTACTAAATGTTGTTCTCTTTCCCCACAGCATTGTCAGTATAGTGTTGGAAACTTATAAGTTCGAAGGCTTCGATGTCAAAGCTCTAAGAGCATTCCGAGTTTTGAGGCCTCTAAGGCTTGTCTCTGGTGTCCCAAGTAAGTGTGAAAAAGTCAGTTCTGACAGTTAACCTCTTAAAATCTAACATTTTCTTAACCTTCCTGCTACCTAAATCTGTACTGAATGCTAACTTTCTTTGTTCCTAAAGGGTACATCCGCTAGGAAAAGCTTAAAAGCATGCCTTTTCAAAACTTTTATTGCCGTGCATAGAGTGTATAACTATTGACCTGTCATTCGCTCATCTATTGCATACTGTAGGTTGAATCGTATCTTCTCCAATGGTATCAATACCAAAAATGTCTTTGGTATAAGCTATACCTATTCAAAAGAATGGGGATGAAGACTGTCATTAGAAGTGTACTTTTGCTGACATGATTTCCTCGGTGTTCCAGGTTTACAAGTAGTGTTGAATTCAATCCTGAAAGCCCTGGTTCCGTTGTTGCACATCGCCCTGCTATGTTTGTTTGTAATCATCATCTACGCAATCATCGGCCTAGAACTCTTCTCAGGGAAACTGCACACCACATGCTTTATCCCAGGCACAGGTAAATGTAGACACAAAAACTGACAACTTTTCTTATGTGCTCGAGCTCAGTTCCTTGTTTTGAGGATCAGTACTAGGGACATTGCATGAAAGGACAGATTTTACTGTGTTTATTATTCACATATAGAGAGAGACTTATGTCCTGTCTTGAAAAAAATATATAACTGTTCTTCACAAGATGTGCTTTGTCCCAGGCACAGGTAAATGTAGACACAAAAACTGACAACTTTTGTTATATGCTCAAGCTCACTTCCTGGTTTGAGGTTCAGTACTAGGGACATTGCATGAAAGAACAGATTTTAAAACAGAGAGCCGTATGTCCGTCCTTGAAAAAACTATATAACTCTGTTCCTGCAGACCTCTGTATGTTACAGTAATATCATTCCAATACTCGAACTGTAAGCATTTGAAACATGTATTTGTAGATATTGTCTAAATATCTTGAACTCAATTGTCCTGTTATGCAGTTTCACATAGCCTTTTACTGTTATCACCTAGGCTAGCCTCCCTGGACAGCCTTGACTGTATGTATACTGTAGGTAATGCTACTGATCAAGTTATGAAAAGTAACTAACTTCCTATAAATGTTTTTGTTCCACTTTTCAGACCAAATTTATTTCCATGAATCGCCCCCTCCGTGTCAACCAGACCTGGCGTCCTCGGGTTATCATTGTCCTGCCAACGTGTCCGTGTGTACAACTTACTGGGAAGGACCCAACAGCGGCATCACCAACTTTGATAACTTTGGACTGGCCATGTTGACAGTCTTCCAGTGCATGACCATGGAGGGGTGGACAACTGTCTTGTACTGGGTATGTTTTTTTTTTATTTTTTTATTCATTTATTCACATATATGTAACAAGTATCGGGCAAAAAGCACAATTTCTTATGTAACGCCCTCTTATCTACTCAAAAACAAATATAAAACGTGATTAAAGCAACAATGACAAGGTGCGTACATAATCACAAAGTGGATAAAAGAAAAATGGATATAAACAAGACGTTGGTGATCTATCAATTGCTGGATATGTGTATCCTCTCTCTCACCCCCACCCCCCACTCTCTGCCGCTTTGTGGTATGATTGTCTCAAAAAGGAGAAGTTCGCAGGTCTTCCCTTCCTATTGTTTCATGGACAAGAATATGTATATTGTGTATAGTTGCCAATAAGATGAGCAGTAGAAGGCAAAACAAGAAAACAACAAACATTTCAGAACCTTGGACAGCATGGGCATCCAGATTTCATCTATTTGATCTCTTCATGTAACACTGTGCATCTCACAATAAGTGTAGTAAAGAATATGTGTCATAGATTATATGCCTATGCCTGAAAGATGAAATGTTTTAGATGTGACAGGTGACAGACAGTCTATGGTGTGTTCAAAGTATTGCATGTGTCACAGTTGACACCCAGATCCTTTGCAATCCAACATTGGACATCTGATGCAAAGATAATGCAGTGTATCACATATAAAGAGACTTCAGATGATTGCTATCAAAATTTTATCCTGACTGATAGCTATTTTAGTGAAATCCTCTTCCCGCAGTTTTACAGGTGTTATCAGTTAATCCCAAGATAAAGGTCTTCTTCTGCCTTATAGTTATTAGACACTCAGAAATACCCCGTATATGCAGCCATAGAGAATTTTCTTTCTGTTAAAAGTGAAGAAAGTTTCTTTCAATTCCTTGCAGGTAAACGATGCGGTCGGAAACGAATGGCCGTGGATCTACTTCATTACTCTCATCATCGTCGGCTCCTTCTTCGTGCTGAACTTAGTCTTAGGTGTACTGAGTGGGTGAGTGTGCTTCAGTCTTGTTTAACTTTGTAGCTGTAGTAATAGATGAACCCCAACAGACTGTACAGTATATCAGATCTTACATTTGTCAGTATTGCTTAAATGTAAACTTGCACTGCTTCAAATGCTGTCACAGTGGTAGAACAAAGGGGGGGAAATTGTTTGGAGTTGTGAAGTTGTGTTCTATTTAATTCTACAGGACCTAGAGTTTGTCTCCAACTTTGTTGTCATTAGGGCAATTTTGCTACAGTTTTTGAACAATTATGACAAAGAAGTTACGTACAAGCTGCCTTTACTTTGTACAAATTATATTCCAATCACACTAGACTAATAGTACAAGTATGAGTAGGGTAATGATTAGGCACTTAAGTTCCATATGAAGTCATTTTGTTTTGATGGCTTTTTAGTGTGGCCCTTAATGCTGTGGGTACGTGCACAGCTGACTTCAAGATTGCCATTGTTTTATACCAAATGTTAAAAATGTTTTACAAACACTGCTGAAGAAATGTGCACCATAATTTTCTGTCATTAAATCTCATTTTGATACATCAAGCAAAAAGCCTACTTTAGTAACCCGCATGCTTTGATACTATCATAAATGTCATCATAGCTTCCTCCAAATGAATTTGCCAAGGAGCTATGTCCTCGATACCTTCTTGCACTTCTGTTGTACCATGGTACGAGCTGTATTTCCCACCACTTAGAGAGTTTTCTAAGGAGAGAGAAAAGGCCCGCTCCAGGGGTGAGTTCCAAAAGCTTAGGGAGAAACAGCAGATGGAGGACGACTTGCATGGATATTTGGAGTGGATCTACCATGCAGGTACCCGTGTGGTGTGTGTACGTCACAAGCCGCTGCCGTATGTCAACGTACGCTGTCCCGCCCATGTCCTAGGAGTAGGGCTGTCGCGTGCCACCACTTCAGCGACACCACCCCTAGCTTTGCTGTGGCGTCTCACTTGTTGTTTGTGTTGTCCTCCCTAACAATATCACACCCGTTGTCTTCTGTCACTATGTAGTGAGTTTTCCAAAGAGAGAGAAAAGATACAGTCCAGAGGGGAGTTCCAAAAACTTAGAGAAAAACAGCAAATAGAAGAAGCCATGAAAGGATACCTGGAATGGATTACTACAGCAGGTATAAGAATCTAGATACTCAAATTCTTCCACACTCCATGCAGTCTCCAGTTACGCGGTATCTTTTGGTTGCTGAGCCATTTGCATTTATTTTGATTACAATGATTCTGCTGGGTCAGAAACTCTTCTGTTTTATTTGCCTCACATTCATTCTGGACTTTTCGGTCAGAAGTTGTTTTGCCAAGCCCCTGTTCCCTCTGTTTAGCTTGCAGTTTTCTGCTGTTTTGTTGTTACTGTCCATCTGTGTTTGTTTCTAGAAACTGACACTTGTTCCGTACCCCGTACTGGCTAATATTCCAGTTCACTGCTCAAAATAGCCCTTTCCAACTACTACTGTACGTGCAGCTCAAATGCTCTGCTCTCCACTAGACCATATGGAAGTTTTGTTGTTGAGCCAATAAAGCATCTTATCTTACTAAATATAGATTTATGCCTTAGAGCAGCTCAAATGAGTTTGAATAGGGACATTAACTGCAGAGTTAGCGTTAATGGGATGTTAGAAAATCTGATCTCAGGTTTTCCCAATTTCGGCAGACACCCACAGATTTTTACAGCCAATGCAGGCCTTGTGTGCATGTATTTTTGCATGTACATGTAAGTCGTACAACAGTTCAGCTAAATATAGCTTTTTATGCACGGGAAGGGGTTAGCTGGAGGACAAGAAAGAAAAGTTCCATGAGTTTAGTGTTAGGGGCACATACACTTCCTTAAAGACAGTCTTCCATACTAGCTAGAATTACACCCCCACTTGTCTCTAACTGACTGCCATTTAACCTTTAGGACTAAACCTGTAGCTGTTTAACTTAGGCAGCCCAACTTGTACTGGTTGTCAAGTTAGGTTGCAGTTAGAGGGTTAACCTGGGTTGAGCTTTTGTATAGATGGTAAAAGACAACCTGCAGATTTACTTTGGAATTACAAAATCCTAGTGCATGGAAGAGCCATTGACTGGGAGAAGTTGAACATATTTTACATTATAGATACTGTATCTTAATAATAGACCTCTGAGCAGTTGAGCTGGAATATTGCTGGTGTTGACCACCTTGCTATTTGCACCACAATGCTGTCTTATCACCCCAGCAGGTTTGCTTGTTCAAATGTTTTGCCTGTCTTTTATTTGTCCTGTTGTTTCTGTCAATTCTTTCTACAGAAACATGCAAATGTAATCATGCTGCAAAAGAATAGATTTTATTTTATTTTACAATGTGAAAGTTCCTTTCTTACATATTGCTTGCTCAAGTAAGTTGATGTAAATGATACTGATAGACTTTGCGCCCACCAATTACCATTGTAAGTTGTAACTGAAGCTGTGTGAATGTGTCACTACCATGGTCACAAAATGACTTGAGTCTGTGCTTATGAGAGAAACACTATCATAGTTTTCTTGACTTCAGCTTTGATGTGGTCTGCACACACAGCTTCTGATAAGCCTCTTAGTAACTTATTCAAACAGACTGGAGAAGTCTTCAGTTGAATTTGACACAAATTTTTCATCTGATTCAAAGAAAGGGATTATATTAATTGTTAGGCATTATATGGACGACTGGAATGCTCAGTACTCATTAGCAACAGGCTCAAGTCTCAAATCCAGATGATGTAATTCTTAGGACATATGATGAAGTTTACAGCTTAAGTTGAAACTTATGGACGGATGAGATTTATGGGTATGTACACAATTTAATACTGCAGTAAGCTTGCTACATGTAGATCCTGTATCTCATTGTGTTTTATAAATTAAAGCAAACAGTCATTGCAGCAAGTGTCACCTTTTTAGAAAAAGCCAATGTTTTATTCCTACAGAGGATCTTGATGAGGGCCGAGGCCGGGAGGAGGAATCATCCATGCGTGAGTACATGTATCTTGTTGTAGCTGGTAGAACATGGATTGTATTATGAGTTCCTGAAGCTTAGGTCACTCCTTTGCAATTTTTAGAGTCCAGGATAGTGTCCAAGTATCTGTGTGGTTTGTAGTACAGACTGTTGTTCTTGTGCATCTTTTGTACAATATTGTTTGTCTCTAAGGTGGTGTGCTGCTTACAATATCACCAATTGCAAGTGAGTACTTAAAAGAAGGAAACAAAGAAAAATGTGTACAAAAGCAAACCAAAACCACATAGTTATGTACTTGGAAGTTGAAAATTTGTACCAAAATAATCATAAAGAGGTGACTGGTTTCAGTTCTAATGACAGCAACTGTCCAATATTTCCTGTAAAGGTATGATTTTTGGATGTCTGCTACATATGTAAGACTTCGGTAAAGAAAATATTACCACAGCAAAATATTGTAGCACAAATTTAGCTAGATAATAGAGTGAAGTTACTGTAGATTTGATACAATTCCTAATATGGTTTACCGCAGTATTGATGATATCTCTCATATTTAATTGTAAGATTGCAGCAACGTCAGATGTTAAGTCTTGTCTAAGATCAAGTATAACATGTGTAACAGCTACTGGTACAGGTTCTCTTTGGTAATTAGCAACTTAAATGCTGTTAATTATGCACACTTGTATGACTTAGAAGTTGTATAGAACGTACGCGTGGTAGCACTGGAGTGCAGTCACTTGTATCAACCCAGACCTACATGTAGTTTTTGGTCGTTGATCTATAAAAGCTCATACTCAGTGAGGAGTAAACCACATATCCTAGAGGGAGTGACATCAGCTTGGATATGTGCAAGCCCCTACCATTTTTATGAACATGTGATTTTTTTGCACTTTGGGCTGAACTAAGGTGAATTCCTTAATGTCAAGATCAACTGCAAATACTTTGTGCTATGGATAGCAGTTCCTGTCAAAGTTACCAATGTGGAGTGACTGGTTCCTTTTCAACCTACAGTTTGTATTAGTAATCATTCCAACTCATGAAAAGCCGCTGCCTGTATTTTATTACAGTCATTTTAGACTAGCTTTCTCTAAAGGGTTTTTTTGCCTGTCAAGTGAATGAATTCAGTTTGGATAACAAGAATGCACTTCCTGATAATAGGGCCACCAGAAAATGTTGCCAATATTGTGCAAATCCATTCAGAAGTACTTTTTCCTTGGATTAACTTTGCCTTTTCATATCGCAGAAATACCTTATAGTTTATTTTGTCTTACTTATTTCATTCAGTTCCATGTTGTATTATGTTGTTCTGTTCCATTTCAGCCCACCATAAGCGCATAGCCAAGACCTTGCCATTCCTAAGAAAGGGAAAAGGTTTGTAAGCATATCTGGACCAGGGGACACTCTAACTCCTCCCCGTCCAAGAGATGCTTACTGGATTTGTTTTATAACTGAAAAGGAGAACTAACACACTAACTGTGACATGGCTTTCCTGTGTGCAATCTTTCAAGGATCATCTTTTCTTCTGTGTTCCAGTTTGTCACTGTCTTGTCATTTACACTTCTTGTGTGACTGCAATAGGACTGTAAGAGTGACTGCAATGATCTTGGCACTTTTATAAAGAGCAACTCCAGACAGATTAGTGCATGTCTGAAGTCGTTGTTGTGTTCATGCAAAGACCAGAGCTAAATGTCAAATGGCAGCAAACAGCACAACTCAAGTTGCATCTTGGACCTATTACTCCTTTTGGTGACAAATGCTGTGGCATGGTGTTCATGTGTAACCAGTCTACCAAACACTACTGATATTGAGGCATCATTTCACTACAGATAGATGCTGCGTAATTCTTAAATTTGCATACTATAGCAAGTACATTTCATCCCAGTAGATTTCATAGTAGGGACAGTTTCATGGGATAACCTTTTGACATAAGATCTTGCTCACAGCATATGCAGCCTTAGTTCTACCTGCCTTTGACAATGTTGCATACTGAATAGCTTACTCATTGAGGTTGGAATGATGATACATTGGACTGGTGTAGAAGCTGAAAACTAATTCTGATCTAAAGCTCAGCATTTTTTAACCCCTCTACTGACTTCTTCCGTGATGAACCAGTCACAGTGTTACAGTTGCTTTTTTTCTTTGATATTATTATAATCTAATGTACGTAGCAAGCATGTTGTGTTGCTATCTTTATATGATTGTGTTATTATCCCATCTATTATGTACAAGTTTTTCCTTTTATTTGATACGAAAGAAAAGATTTGACTGTTTGTAATGGATATGCTATTGACAAGGCCTTTGGAGAGTTGTTGTTATCTTAACAACTGGCTG
>LZCU01100569.1:517-11136 GCA_001663935.1 Asymmetron lucayanum | reverse complement strand
TATGTTTGTCCCAAGGGCTATAGAAACGGAGGTGTTCGCCGCACCGATGCATCTTCCTATGTATGAGTAACTTTAACTTAACTTTAACAACAAACCCCGCAAGAAGCGTATAAAGCCAATGCAATACCGTAGCAGATACAACAGATTCACTTCTAAATGTACTAGTGCCAAGCAAATAGAACATTCTTCTTTATTGTCTTCCTTCATTGTCCCATGTTTCATCATTGTCTTCCTCAGAGCAAGCCTTGCCTTCTTGAACACCGGGAAAGTTTGACTTTTGTACATTTGTTGCCTGAGTAAATAGAGTATGGAGGAAATATTTCATGTCGATATCAAACCAAAACCGTTATCAGTTCAAAAGTACATTCAACTACATTCACATTGCGATGCGTCCTCATCGTTCAAGAGGGAACTGTGTCCGAAAACATCATCCATAAAAATCATGAGAGCATGGATGCCTACTCTCATCGATAAGTGTGGTGGGTGCTTTAACGTGCTCGAGGTGTGCATCTCCTTAAACACGGCACCTCCTTTTAGCGTCCTTTGTGGGGACCTCTCTTTCCGAAGTTAGGTACTCATTTTCACAGGAAACGAGCGAGGAATAAGTGTAAAGTACCTTTCTACTTCTCTCAAAGTCATGAGTCAACAACACTAACCAAAAGACCACCGTACCACATGATGTACGAAGACGTCGGTAGCAGAACAAAAACCATTCGTAATCTCTGTCGTGACTTTAATCCATAGATTAACGATATGCGGGTGTGCAATAATATTTGTCAAAACATAGTGCGGAAGGTAGACGTAAACTAATCCTGAGACACACCCAATTAACCTCCGTCTTCAAAAATGTCTTGAGGAGGTCCTGACAGTGTAAGCTGTGTTTAACGTTCTACCAACAGTCGTGAAATGATTGACGACTCCTGTTCACTAATCTTCAAGCTCGACGTGCCATGTGCGCAGTCAAGTGTCTTAAGTACTGACACTGGTCATGTTAACAACCACTTTGTCATCTCAGTGCAAATTTTTTGTCCCCGTCCAAGTGTTAACATTTTCTTGCTAGTACCCCTCGTGCAATGAAGCCAGCCAACAGAAAAGCCTTTTCGCAGAAAGAGACATGCAAAGAAACCCATAATATATGCTTGGAGATTAGACATGTTTAGGCTGATTGTAGGTCAAACGACAGCTGCATGTTGTGTTTTTGTAGGATCTGAATGGTCCAACGATTGTAGGTTGGGACAGTACTACAAGAACGCTATGCTTGAATGCCTAGTTCCGTCCAGTATTTTGGCAATTTGTTCATCGGTACAGAAGTAAGGAGAGAATTGGAAAAAGAGGCAAGCGATCAAGAGTTGAGTGATTGGTCAATTGCACGCTCGTCGGCAAAACGATTCCCGATAAGAATAGCGCATCATGTGGTCCAAATAACGACTGACGTCTGGTAATGATATCATTTGTTATGTGAAAAGCAAGAGGAACTATCGTCAGGCCATGTCTAGTCTCTTGCCAGTTTTTGTCAGCCTCCACTTGAGATCACTTCTTCCAAAAGAAAGGGCAGGTATTGATCTTCCAGCATTGGTTCCTTTTTTGTCCAAACTGGTACAGAGACTATCATACAGAGGGAAGCATGGGCACTGGCAAACCGTGAAAAGAACTACCACTGCTAGCTATCCCCTTTTGATGGTAATCAACAGTTTCTACTTAAATGAACCACAATGCCCGAACTTTACCTAACCAACACTGAAATGAACTGGGGCACTTAAATGAGCCCTTCTACCTCTACTTCCGGTACGTGGCGTCAGAGACATGTGACTGCAGCAACGGGACGTAAGTCCCGGAAAATCTATGACGCCCCCCGTCTCTGTTCAAGGTCAGTCGATGGGCTCTGATCTATCCTTCATTCCTCTTAAAAGAAATCTGGCTCAGAATCTACGATTTTGACTTTGTCTAGTGAATCTCCATATCTATCGACAAAGTGAAAATTAATATATTCGCACCACATAGTGGGCGAATATACTGTTTACTTGTTCTTTTTTTTATTCTACGAGATCTTCTCAGATCACGCTTTTTTTATATTAACCCCACATAGTTTTTGCCATTCTTATTCTTCTAATTCTGTCAGATCTGCTCCTAGGCGTCACGCTTTCTTTTTTTGAAAAAGTGAGCTCAAATTTGGTATGATGGGCGACTTTACCAATATGACCATTCTTTTTTAAATTTCGTATAAAGTAATCAGAAATGGATTTATTGAGCTTTTGGGGTAAAAATTGCGAGAAATGCATGGTGTGCCGCCATATTTTGATTATCGAGAACATTTGTTGATGAAAAGCACCAGATGGCTCTTTCCAGCACACCCGTTACTGGAAACTAACATATAGCGGTTATCAGCACACCAAATAGTGGAAAGCACTGTATGGGGGATGGTATGGAAACGACTGTATGAATACTGTATGTGAACTATTAGGTAAATTCACCACAACATACTTTATAACCAGTAGAATTAATGAGTACCTCACCACGACCGTTGTGTAGCCTTCTTCTTTGATGTGTAGTACAGATGTCCACTCAACGACCTGCCGGCCTGTTGAAGCCACTACAAGGCGGTCACCATATCCTCTCGGGTGGATTACTGGGTCGTAGATGGCTTCTTCAACGGCGTCGTAGATAGTTTCGCTAAGTCACGACGCACTGTCTGTTGGATACAAGTTAATGAAGTGTCGGTTCATGAATTTTAAGTGACTCTTCAAAGACAACAGCTTGCTGATGGGGTTACCTGATGACGACCTATCTGATGAAATGACCGCAGCTTTTTGTTGTGGTTTGGACCATTCCAGCGAACCCTTGTTTATCAGAGCGAGGCGGCTTCCAGATGTTAAGCACCTCTCAGTGCTTACTTGAACAAAAGGATATAGGAAGGCATGACAGCTATTTGTGGTTTACACAGAGACAAGTTCCACATAGGCCACAGCGTCTTCACGTGTATTACCATTATCAACGAGCAATTCCTCGTCTAATGCCGCATAGGAGTTCTTGCCTATTGCTCATCTGAGACTAGGAAACGATTTGTTCCATTGTGATTGCCCCTAAAAACGACGAATCAGAGCGGAACGTCTCATAACGAACACCTGCGCCACTGTTGTTCATCTTCCCTTCAGGTGAAACGATTGCAAAGGTCTGGACCACAAAAGGCACAATACGCTGATAATTCTGGTGAGAAACAGAAATTTGATATATGACTGAAACTTGTTGTAAATGAGTTGCCATCATTACTAGTAAAAATATAACTGACCCAGAAAGAAAATTGTTTTGAAACTTATCGATGGTAGCTATGACGATGGCTCGAGTAGTGTAAAGGAATGTGACGCCAAAAACGATTTCATCTACGTCGTTTCTTTGTAGACAAATAATTGACCTATGAGACTTGCAGTTCGCTCAGCATGATAATTTCATTAAGGTATGAGCGCAGTAGCCTCCATCAGGCCTTCCAACGGAAATGTGGATCGTAGAATATAGCAGAAAGGGGACTAAAATTGGCCCGGAGCCTCGGGAGGTTGATATTTTCGCCGGCATGTCCAATCCTAAAAGGCCGCCAAACTCCCCTGGCAATTATTAGGCAGCGTAGTTAGGTAGTTAGTCTGGTGAAGACTATGAGCGCAATGTGACTCTTGTTCGTTCATGTGTGAATTATTAGATTGTCGTCAATGTTATTTAGTTTTGAACAGTTTTTCACGCCTTGATATTTTATTCCATGCCGCTTCCCGTCTTTACAACTGTCAGCAGGAACATGTAACCGCACAAAGTGTGTGACGATACCTCTTGGTACGGTAATTTTTACTTCACTTCTATTTGAACATGCACGGGACAGCATTCTCTCGTCTGTTGCCTTTCACCGATACATTGGTCTCCCATAAAGTGGTGTTCATGTAATTTATCGTGTTTGTAGACTAATCAATCAGTTCATTATCGCCAACTGATTTTTCCTACCAACTAGAACTCGGTTTGACCGATCTTTTGTAACAAAGTTTCTGGTCCTCGCTGATAAATAGCCTTTCGACTCAGGGACATTCTCACGGGGCAGTTAATTAACTGTATCAGATGGTTTTAGGCAGATCACCGTCTTGTCATTGGGTATTACGGCAACCGGGTTGCGTAAATCACATTCACTAAAAGGCTTTGGACAAAAAAAACAGCATAGTCGTCACCCTAGGGAAAAGGTTATTACAGATCATGCCTCCACTCTACAACGATAAAATTATATCCGCAATTCCAGTGTTGCAATTGTGCTATACTTCATAAGCAAAGTTTGTCAGCCACCTTGCTGAATTTACCAGAAAAGTCCGATGATATCTCATAGGGAGATTTATTACTGTTGTCCCAGGGGGAGCTCAGTGCCGTAATCTCCCAATCAGGCAATGATTGAACAGATCAGTATTCCCATCGTACTGGTCATTAACCTACTTTCATAATCCCTACGTCATTTCTCACAGAGTCCGACTTTTCTATGGACATGGTAGGGGAACTACTAACGACCAGAAATGGATGGTCGGTATTAAATGTTTCTAAGCTAATGGGTGAAACTTAAGTGTTATAAGATTTCACTAATTCCACCAGCCCATTCGGTTCTTTGAAATCACCACCTGGGATTGGTCAACCTTTAGTAAAGCCGGCATTCAATCACCTGTAATGGCCTTCGTTACACTCTTTTTTGTGTGGATATAAAGTCGGAATAATCAAAACATCAGTAGTGATCCTCCTCGTACGCTTTAATTAGGTCATTCCAACCAGTTGAACCTTCTCACAATCTAAAACTCAATGGCCGGTTTACTCTCGTAACAAAGATTTTCTTCAACTTTTTGTCTGGAGGGAGAAATTCGTCCGGACTACATTAGCAAAACATTTCCACGTGTCTTCGTCCAGTAGATCACACACATATATATACGTACAGTTGAGTTGAGTTGATACAAGCATCGGATTTATAACGGAATTTGATATCAATTCGACTTTACACTCTGGTTTTACACTTCCGTTTTCGGAAGGGAACATGAACCCATGCTGCGAACACCAGTACGATACCATACCTTTTTGTTTGTTCGTTTCTTTTAAGAGTAGATGGCCTGTATGACCAACATAATTATACTCAGGCGTGGTAGCACTGGGGTTGAGAGAGCCAAGTCCTGTTGGATAAAAATCTATAAAGTGGAATACTTTTAATGCATTATTGATAAGGGCAGTAGTTATTGTTGTATTGCTGTAATGAAATCATCGTTAAAAATAAGTTCGGTATCTTTGTACCAAATTGTGAAAGGAAATAAAACATGGCTTTTTACTTAACCCTCATCCATCCGATTGGGCTCATTTTTGACACGCATTTGGGGGGGATTTCTGAACACGTCGGATGGCGTATACGAAGAAGCCGAGTAAATGTAAGGTTTTTTTTACCTTGAGTGTCCAGCAGACTGCACTATTTTTTCACATATTGAAGATACTTATTTGAAATAAATGTAGGACAGTGGCTTCTTATTCTTACATACACTACATTATGGTAACAATGCCATCGTGCCTTAACATCGTGCACAGCAAAGAGTATTGCAAACTTTTCTACGCTTACCTACGTCGTCGAAAAGCACATTAAACGATGTATTAAACTTGGTATATAAAATTTTGATCATCTATTGATTTAGTGGTTTGAAAAGCGGATCGGACAATTGTACAAAAATTGTGATTTGCCCGTCTTAAACCTGTATGACTTTACCATTATATGGAAAAACATAACATTCGACCTGTTAAGTTGGCCAGGGATCACTCGAAATAGAAGGAGATTTTTCTATTAATTACATCATGCTTAAAATTAAAGCATTACCTGGATATTTTTCGTCCGGGATTTTCGTCGCTTTTTGTTGGCAACACGATTCTAGTCGAGTGTTTTTGTTTTCCCCAAGGTACTTCTTGAAGATGTACGTTAAATGAGGATGTGATTCGAATGAAAGCTCATCTGTGTTGGTAGAATCAATAGTGGAGAGTTTTATCTTTGTTCCAACAGAAGATAGTTTCTTAACAAGAATTTACATTAGGGCACTTCAGCCATCCCTAAATCGTGATGGTGGTAGATTCCGACTGTCTGCTGCTTTTGATTCCCTCATGATGACATCACGTTTCCGGTGTCCCGGCAAGCAACTTGCCTCGGACGGAGTGAATCTCACATCTAATGAAGACTTGACGTAGATCAGTTGGAAATTTATTGTAAGAAACTTTCTTATATTGTAACAAAGTTAAAACTCTTTGCTATTGAGGATGTGATGTTGGTTCGCGAAACATGGATAGTGCGCTTACATTTTCCGCTATATCTTGAAGTGACGTTTTTGCCGTGTGCGCTTTTTTAATGATGTCATCAAATGTTGCCCTTCGACCCCACTTTGCCACACTCGGAGTCCTCACTTCATATTTTGTACAGAACCGAATTGAAATTGAAGCAAACTATTCACTACTCCCTCCCTAAAAGGGTCTTAGTCGGCTTTCAAGAGACTCGAATCGCCCGGAGAAATCACTTTTTACTGGAACCCAAATCTAAATCTGGTAGGGTTAGGATCTGACCTAAAATGGAACCGGGATCTAAGCTTACTCTGGTCCAGGTATAAACGGGACTTACGTATCCATTTGCAAGATCAGTGCGAGGTAAGAGCATATTGATAAATGCCATTCTGGAGGTTGTCATTTAAATGACAAATTTTCAATGTAGCAGGGTGCTGAAAGTTTATTTTTTTCAAAACGTCATTTATTGTTTATTTCATAGATATATCGAATACCGTCAGTTGAATCATATGTAGGTTTCGCTAAGTTGTATAGGGATTGCTTTGGGTGGGAAGCTGTTTTTACGTCTTAAAACTGAATTTTAGTTTCAGTGTAAGTTCAATGGAATTGAATGTCGCGGAAAATCACTTTCTTGTTACTTTCCTCTCCGCAAATAACTATTCCTCCCAACATATACACCACGTCTCCTAATTAAAGAGTGGGAGTTTTCGGACATTCACTCCAACCCCTTTAATTTGACGCCACTTGGTTCCAAGACTCCGGAGGATTGGTCTCATCAAAGACGAAATTGGGCGCTCTGGGTTCCGATGAGGATGTATGGAAGGTCCCGAAAGTCAACAAAAATCAATACACGATTACTTCTGTGCTTAAAGAGTTTTCAGGCTTGTGTGGAGACTATACTTTCGATACTATATGACTGGAATACATGTACAGCAAAATGGCAACACTTTTGCTATACAAGACCAGGTTCCTGGCGTTTCGAATCCATCTCACATGTGCACTGAGCAGACAAAACCTGGGTGAAGCAAGGCGCCCGGGACACTGCAACGCTGGCGCTGCACAAGTGCAGGCGGAAAGACAAGTCTGAAACTCAACTTCGGTTGATCATATCTCCGTTGTTACTTGACGTTTTATAAGATGTTATATATCATAATAAATCTTGTTTATTTTTCTTTAAAATGGTACCCTATTTGTTATGATAAGTTTTATTGACAAACCAGTAGCACGACTGATTATGCGAGTGGGGCACAAAACAAAAGTGCCCAACTTGCCATCAGAGTATCAGTTTGAAAATCAATGTCACTGCGGCGAAACTAAAGGGACTGGCGAAGGTTGAGTAAGCTTGTCGCATATTCTATAGCATTTCGTTTTTACACCACACAATAAGTTTGGTAAATATGTAACTCCGAAATCACAAGCAAACCAAACCTATACTACTGCATATTTCCATAAGTCCGGTCGATTAAAAACAAACATTTTCGTGCCATGGAGAACACATACTTGACATTCGTGATGGAAAGATGAGTCGTGGATACCCCATCACGCGTTCTTACTTCAAGTAAGTTACGTAAAACTAAGAGATATATGTAGAGACACTGAGAGTTTCGGTTACTTTCAAGACGAGATATAAAAAAATGTAGGTTAGGTCTCTCCGGGATCTGTACCGTCACTTATCATGATTTGTGAAGATTACGTCCTCACCCCCTTGTCCCGAACACCCTTATCACTACCACACAAGGGCTTAGATGTTGTCCAGATGAATGTGCTGTCTTCTTCACACCAGCTTCAGTTCTATCATAGCGACATGATGAAGGACAACGCGGCTTACAATCGTGTGTCTTTCTGGAATTGGTTGGACTAAGTTTATCGTTTTTTTACGTTCGCGTCTTAACACCCACTTTCCACATGTATGAGCGACCGTTGAGAGACTGACTAATCTCAAACGAATTCCATTGATAAAGATCGAGTGTTCTGTTTTCTTTTTAAGCATGCTTTATATTGTTAATCATAATTATCATGTTTTTCCCTCTCAGGACACGACTGGATTGGTGATGTAGTTCCCCGTATTCCATAGAACACATACTTACCGAAGGGATCCCCATATCTCACACTGAGCTTTCAAAAGGTGTTTAAAAACCCTCAGTTTTTCATAAAAAGATGCCCCAAAGTCAAGTTCTTCCGTATTTCATATTAGTCCGATGTCTGTCATGTCCGTTCTGGGACGTATGAATCTCCCGATCATAGGTAATTTATTAGTGCTGCATCTTTGCCCAATCAAAACATGGACAACTGTGCATTTCTGACGTCACCTAGGGCATGTCCAGCTGAAGTGACGTGGGACTGTGCATGTAGCTAGTGGCGTAGTGCAAGGCCTAACAAGTTGCTATATTCTCCATTCGTCGCATTAAGTAAGCTGCCACTTCTCTCTGGCCTCAGTTCGTACCTGAGTCCACTTCAACTGCACTTTTTCTGTCACTTTGTCCGAAGATGTGTGTGGTGATGCACTGCGTGACGTCATAAGTACACAAGTGATCGCATGATTGGTCAAGATAGCAGCTCTATGTCATCTGCAGCTGGAAGTTTCAAACGTCCCAAATCGCCTTCCGTAGTGCAGTGTAGAAGAAGATGGGAGAATCGTTTAGCCTCTTTCGCAGACTCCAGCCAGAAGGACGTGTTTTTTTTTTAATTTTGCATTCTCAATTAAGGGGCAGTTTCTGATAAGTTACCTTTTTCTGACTGTATTTTCGTCGAGTGTCGTACCTCTGGCGGGGGTCTTTCAGATCAAAGGGCTATTAAAACACCTTATAAAAGAGTAAAAAAGAGTAATCGATAGGGACGTACGAAGTGATAACACCCATAATTAATAGCCCCTCTGAAGCCTCTCACCAACGAATTCTCATAAGTCAAAGGAAAGTGTTGACAGGGATGCCAGAAGAAATCTCGTTCAAAGTTGTTAAAACTAGTCAGAAAAGCGCGGCTGTCTACGTTTGATATAATAAGGAAGAGAGGAATCCAGTAGTGATATCACAGCAGTAGCCATTCTATAACAGAACACCCTGATGATAATGAACATGACTTTTGGGTCCGCTTTGTCCTATCTTTGCGTGAACCCACCATCCGGAGCACCCCTCGAACTGACAACGTTAACGAAAAGGTATGATACTACTAATGGGGTAATAAAACTCTCAATTCTTTGTGCAGCTATCTTCAATATTGAGCACTGGCGAATTTGTATTAAAATAAGGCACCTGACTGACGCAAATGGTATTCTTGATTTGATCATGTTAACGTGAAAATTAATGCATTAAGCCAAAGTGCAATGTGATGTAGGTTCTAAGTGTCTTGTTAGTGATGGTTTGTTGCAGGCAGTTACGAGACACGCTCAGGGTGGGAATATCATTAAGTCCACGTCACTCACGTACGTCGGCCGAAGACTTTAGGGCAGGACAACTTTGGGCCATTATTAGGACAGTCGAGGATGTGTCATATAATGCCATCTGTCTTGTGACGGACAATGTTGTTGTAAACCCTTGTCGGCGGTCTGTTCTGTCATAAGTTTGCTGAAGATAGCTTTTCTGAAAATCACCCGACGGTGCCCTCTAAGGAAAAGCACTCAGAGGGTTTATGTATAAGATTCCTACGCTTGAAATGGCAACGGCATGACTCTTTCTTTTATGCATCCGTAAAAGAATATTTTGATGAATGAACGTTGCTGTTACTAGGTTTCTTTCAATGTTTGTAGTTTAGGAGGTATGCCAAGAGGAATTGGGGGGCATGTGGATAAAAGTACCACGGAACTACTTATTCTAATCAACACTACATTGCTGCATTCCCCACCCCACCCCTATATATGAAACCACCACACCGTACGTTGCGCCTCACCAATTGCACAAGTCACCAAACCATACGACATGCCCAATTTGTGCGCAGTACAAATGAATAACCAATACATGTCGACCCATGAGTCCGTCCCATATTGACTGATTACCGTGATCGATCTCCCGTTAATTGATCTATTTAGAACGAGACAGCGCCATATTTTTCATCCTAGTCATGTGTCGGACTGTTATACTGGTAGTCGCCTAATTGATTACATACACGCAAAGTTGGAGCCGGTATCCATATGTCGATGAGTGATTGTTGGGGTGTAGCACGCCCGGCTGGGGAACTATGTTACACTTCGCACATGGAATAAGACGGCGGTGGGGAGTTAACGTGATTGATTTCGTACGCCCCCCCCCCTCTCACGACGAAATGACTTACGTAAAGGCTCTGTTACATACGTTAGACGACAGCAGTTCAGGTTATTCTAA
>LZCU01100551.1:1684-18380 GCA_001663935.1 Asymmetron lucayanum | reverse complement strand
GTAATATTCTGTCACTCTACAATAAGGAGGAGTGGATGAACCTACAGGAGGTTTGGTTTGTGTTTTTTCCCTTGCCAATCTTGCACTCTTGTGTTTTAACTCACAATAGGCTACTTATCAATGATATGAGCAGGACTAAAAGAATTATAAGTGACAGGATTGTTTTTACATTCAACAAAATATTCAAGTTCAATAAACTCAATTTCTTGCTTAGTAGTTATTATATGCACGTCCCGAGATTGTATCTTACGATGATCTGAGAGATGCACATCACATACTGCTGACCACCCACACATGAGTGTTCTCAGAAGCTGACCGGTCACGAGTAGTCGAATTCACAACTTAATGGAATTCTTCATCCGTTTCCTGAGAGCTGCACATCATACAATGATTATTTCCACCTACACACACGTTTTCTTACAAGATGACCGGTCATGTCATGAGTATTCAAACTTTTAACACCATGTTCATATTAGTGTGGCATGAAGGATTCAGAGAAATAAAAGGTAAATCTTCAGAGAAATGTGTTTCCTGGAATTTGTTGTTTGGGTCTTGTGCCACTTATTATTCACCACATCTTTAGGGAAACATCAAAAACGATATTCATGTGCTGTGCAAAGTAAATATCATCAAATGTGTCAAGATTCCCATTAGAAGTCTTCTTGGTCTCTTCTCAAGTTCTGTGTATTACGCTGGTGGTATTTTTGGCAGCTTATCATCTGCCGATATGGGGACGATCTTCACAAGAAGAAACTTCATCCAAGGAAAATGATAGATCAACTAGTTACGTTAGCTTATTTCTTAAGAGATTGGGCTTTGAAGCTATTTTACCCACCTCACAGCCAATTATTATTGCTACAATACTGATAGACAGCGACACCTCCAACGCAATAGAAACATAGATATCCTCATCCCTGGCATTTCACTGTCCTGTAGCTTGAGACTGTATGCAAAATAATAATGAGTATCGTATCGTACTTACTTTGTCCTAATAATGTTCTGCATTAAAATACGTTTTGGGAACTACATGATGTTAACTTGAACGTTGTGTTCATATACACTATATGATATATGTTATACCTGATTTGCTAAGAAAACCCACATATGTGTTGGATTATCCGTAATCATCAGTTACCTACAATATCAATAAGTAGAAGACAACAGTAGACTCTAAGTATGTTTTCGGTGGTCTTATTGGCATCAAAATCTGGCCATACATGTAAAACGTTATGTCCGGCTACTACCATGTGCGGACGCCACCTATCATATTGATCAGTGCTTTCACTTCTGAGTCCGGAACCTAAAGAGACCACTGGGATTTACACACTAGAAATACTGGCTTGACATTCGCCCCTAATACCTCAGAAGTAAACCAAATAATTGTGGTTTGAGTCATTAATGAAGCAAATAATGAAGTACCAAGGTGACACAACATATCGACTACTGCGATGCATAACATGATATGAATATTGAATATAAGAGCTCGTGATGTATGCATTGTGCTTCAAAGACAAAAAGCAAGTTTACAATGCAGAAGACTAGTGCTTGCTCCCATAGGTATATGAATGTACTGATACATCAAGTTGATTTTTTCAAAACGTGGTAAATGGCCACAGGGACTGAGTATACGACAAGAGAAATATAGACCTGGTAGTCAGTAAGTGCTTAACATTTGCAAAGTATAATTCAGTATGGCATGCCTAGTTTTCAAGTGCAATGATTCATGTCACTAACTGCTGACTGCCGGACCATAAAAATCTGGACATGTTCATGGACAACTTACGATGGCCTTTTAGACACGGCAATACTGTCTACAGATCATTTACGGGCATCGTTAAGTCTCCACCGGCTGGTCCCAACTGGCAGATTCCGCTCCCCACGGGAGGCATTAATAGCCTCAATTGGTCCAAATTTACAGCTGATTTCGAATAACGGGGCTTTGACACTGAATCATCATGACCGTCGGTGTCATACATATTTTGTTTTCACTGAAACTTTTCCTTTCGAAGGGAAGCAGTGGCAGCGCCTGGGTGCTGGGTAATCTGACGAGATACAGCCGTCTGGTGACGTTTGAACTCGACAAGGAACAACGACTGTCAACATCAACGGACAACCTGGGTACGTATGGCACGTTACGGTCACAGGAGCCAGGGTGTGGGGCATACGCTACGTGTATAACCTGTTTTCCTTCTTTGAAAACAGATTAAATTCATTTCCAAACTTTAATTTAATTCAAAACTGTCACTAAATGTCCCGTAAGAGAAGGAGCAAATCCCAAGGGACATACGTTTTGACATACAATGAATCATTTTCTTAGTAGGTAGTAATATTGTGAATTTGCTGCGCTGCAATAATTTATCACTATCATGTTTCATATTAAATGGGTGAAGCTGGAACAATTCACAATGTGTGAAGGGTAACAAATACACTTTTTACAGACGTTGCATGCACCTATCAACCTACAACGCTAAAACATACTCAAGAAAGGATCTAAGCGAATAAGAAAGTATCTGAAACATATAAAATCATTTTAGCAAAACATATCACTTTATACACATTAATTTACATCATTAGGCATCTCGTAGTATGTGGCTATACACCCAAATCCACGATGATACCATTGCAGTGGGTACTGATGCTAGTTTGAAACGTTCATACAGCTGTAAATGCAGATATTTGCATAATCCAGCGGCGTCTGCTAAAAGGTCATTTTCTTGGAACCTTTCATGTCTGTGTTGGCCCGGACCGAACGACTTTCATCCAATCGTCGCGTCTGCTTAGCAAAACAAACATAAACCGATTTTATTGTTTAGTAATTGTACACAATCGTTAGAAGCTGCCGTATTGCATTTCTTCTGGTAGACAGAAAATATAGAAATTAATGCAAATAATATGTATGCCAAATCATATATATATATATATATGCTTAGGATTGAACATATTAACTTGGTCACGACACCTAATTTCAAACAGCTTCCAATTTGATTTGTTTTGTGTTGTCTGTTGTTAAAAGCTATCCGGTATCCACCACAAAAAAATTAAGAAAGTTTCCGAAAAGGGCCCAGAAAGCTTTAAAGCAATAACATTGTCTTTTGACCCTGAAGGACTCTGAGGTTGTAGAGACGGCTTACTTACATTGAAAAGACGAGAAACTTAGAACATGAGAACACAATGAATTTTGGATAAAGACCGGTGATTTCTGACTTACAACATCACCATTTATTTCCCCGCAGCAATAAACTTGAGGCCAGCCACAACGTTTTAAATGCAGAACCCAGTTTGAATTCAATTATTAATGTCTGATTAATTAATTATTGATAGCCTTAATGTATAAGGGCCGGTTCGGAATCCTTAACCTTTCCGCTAAAACGTATTTGTACTTAGGCCTGCCGCTTAGTTGACAAGTGCAACCACTCTAAAATGATTTAGGGCCAAAAACCTCTTCGATCTCTCCTAATAGGTACTGCAATACTGTCGCTTTTGATTCTGATTGTGGTAAGCTATATGATTTGCTTCCCGTTTAACATGTTGCTAATTACATATTAATATGAACATCTAGGACTCCGAATTCCATCTCGGCGAATTTGTGCCAGAATATTTGTACATGGTTCATGTGACACATTTCATATTAGCTCATTCACCATCATGCAATATTCACAGCAAGTATTTCAAAGCAGGCAAGAATTATCACTGTAGAAATAAGCTAATAAGGTGATGAATTATTAAAATCCTGCGTTGATCTATAGCTTACAAGATTCAGATATGTTCCGGCGATAAGCTACCCTTGGGCCCCTTTCCTGCTTTCATGGTGAGGTATCAGTTGTTACTTGAATAATTCATGACGTCATCCACGCGATATGGGAGAACTATAAGGTTTTACGCGAGGACCATGGGCACCCTGGGGTCGTAACGTGCTATATACTTTCGTTTGATCGAAGTAGTTCTTTTAAACATCAAAGAACTGCTTTCAGCTAAAAATGTATTCTAGTGCTATTGGTTTCTGAACATTTCTAAGACTCATGAATCAAGTACTTTTGGTTAATTTGTAAGCTTGGCTCTGTAATGTCAGGAGCGTCTAGCTCTTTCAGTAATGCTATCTATCCAGTTTATCTACAATGAAAACAATGTTCAGATGAATGGAACGGATTGTCCTCTCCCTCAGTATCTATGTTGACATTGAACTAATGAAAACAAAATCATTTTTTCAACAAGAAAGCCAAAACAAGAGAAGATGTCTCTTATGTCAAATACGGCATTAATTGATAACCATTATGAGATTTTAGTTTTTAAGTTTAGTTTTTTCTGCTTGGTGTTAGAAAGTTTTTGTATAACTTTCTTTTGTCACGGCCTTGATCTATAAGTGAATAATATGTGTATTACTGAAATCGTATTTTGCGTTTGAAGCATTATGTGTCCATTTTGGTTCCTCACAGTAGGGCCCCTTTATCAGTATCACTGATTATATAAAAGACAATCAGTTTTGCCTGGCATAAGTTAGAAATAACTTGCTTAACGAACTGTTAACGGATTTTATTGGCATTGTTACAAGGTAGCTATTCTAGCGTGTCTATCGTTAGATACCTCATGTGTGATTGGTCCACGGCCATGCATTAACAACCTCGAATGAACCTATTTAGTTTTGCCGATTGGGGAGATGAACACAACAAGATCTTCACAAGAAAACAAGATTTTCTCGTGCATCCAATAAATGATTACGAGCATTAAACAGTACTGTGTCCAATCAGCACCTTGTGTGTTAAAAGATCAATAAAACTAGCTCAATATTCCAATTGGTGTGTACACAGTCAAAATACTACCTCTGCATTGCCGCCCTTGCTAGATACTGCAGTAGACTGGATACATGGCAGCAGAGATTTGTCTGCAGTACGGCTCAACTTCGATTGACTTCCATCACTACTTGTTGAATGTTTAGTGACACATTCATGCCGTGAACTTCCCTAGTTCCAGTCCAAAAAAATGCCCCGAAAATGTGCTCATTGTACAAACTAAGTGCACACGCACATAAGACAAACTTTGCTCTTGCCACCATTACAACAGCTCACGAAAATGTGAAATGGCAGCATCCAAAATGACAGCCTACCACTAGTGTGTTATTTGGCTTTCAAATGATTGTTATCTATCAAAGTCGAGATCATTTGATACTTTAAAGGCCAGCAACGACGCCTGAATGTCTCAGTCTCATGGGTATCTCTCTGTCACACTTTATTCTGCAAGCCCGGAGGAAAGAAAAGTATTTCCCAGCTGAGTTAACACAGGCCATACGGTTCTAAGAGTCTGAACCTTGAGTGATAGATAGTATCAACGTTGAATACAGGAGGAAAAAATGGAAAACTAATTGGCTACGACGGGGCTACGGATGAAAGCAGTGTGCATATAGCAGGATTTACCACCTGTGATTAGGATTTATGCCTCTTTCTGCCGACTATACCGTATTTGTCTTCCTTGTAAAATTGGATTTTTCGATGACAACTTCGCTTTCGATAACAAATTCAAGGGTATGAATTATTTGCCAGATGCAATTTGGCCAAAGCGATAGATTTATTCGCATTCCGTGGGCGTGCATCTCGTGTCATGCCGACGCCATGTCTCAGTTACACTCCACGCTAGATAATCTTAAACTTCATAAACAAAATCAATGCGAGGGAGAGGGGGTGTCTTGCTATGAAGATGGACGACCCTTGAAACCCAATTAACTTCCTGCGCCCTCCTGCGGCGCCTCAGATAAAACAGATGAAGCTGGTCGGACCTCCAGGGCCGCTCCTCGGATGCTCACTGTCGACCTGCTGGTCTCTGCTGTAAGCTGACTTGAAGTAGAAGATATGTGCTATTCGTGGGTGGTGCTGGTAATAGAGCATCTAGCTTTCAGCAACGTCACTGAAAGAAGTAGTTGTCATCGCTTTAGTTACTGAATAAAATACCTATCGAATGTCAGCACATTCTGCTCATCTGCTTCTCTTAACAACCATAGTGCAGAATGAGGACTGATACGAAATACAGTCCTGTACAGAACTGGGAAAGGCTTGTTATAACAGCTCAGTTCTGATGGCGGAGCAAGCGCCATTATAAAGACGAAGTGGCTACGGCTGTTCTGCTGCAGCTCATTTTAGGCATACGCTTCTACCATCAGATTAAGGTGGCGCCGACGTGCTGCTATCTCCACCACGGCAGGTACCCATTCTCAAAGGCGCATCTGTATGCAAAAGGCCGGAATGGCTGAATAGGTGCTTGGAGCATGAAGAACTCAGTGTCGTGGATCATGTTGTCTACTTCCATTTAGTTAGTCCGACATAAATCCCGTAAGTCTTATTAAGTGACGGGTTCTAACAAAGTCCAAAGGCGACATGCCCTGCATAAATGTCGACTGTGATCAGTTACAAAACACCAATTATCTTCTATTCTTGGTTTGAAATTCAAGGTTAATTCATGCAAGGATCGATTCGAGATCAAGACCGTAACATACGTCTAGCACAACTATGACATATCAAATTATGCATGCAATGTCATCGCGGATTTACACTGCAGGGTTGTTTGTGTTGAAGTGGGATGTGCCAAGTAAACATCATTCTTTTCTTTCTGCTCAGCGTTACTTTGAAAGCCTTTCATTCTAATTGCTTCGCTGATGGAATAGCAAATAACAGTCTCGACTCAGCCACTAATAGGAATTAATTGAGCAGTGTGGTGCTCGGTTCAGCAGACTGAGTGTTGGCATTTCCCTTGGCCCGTCAAAGTCAGGGCTCAGCAAATTGAGTTCATCCCTGTTCAAAAACGTGAATATGAAAGCTCAGGGAAAGGTTACCGAGCCACTATTCTCGCATCGCAATCTGCATATTTTCTGTCAATACCGTTTGAGTCATTGGCTTAAGATCCAATAGTCTCATATTTCGGCATGTATGAAACATCAAGGAAATATTTGGAAGCAGGTTCATCCAACCTGCATGATCCACAAATTTTAAAATATTCCATAATTTAGAACAAAGAATGTTGAATGCCATTACATCTTCATGCATATAAGAGGCAATCATAATACTGATTGGCTTATTTTGTCACCACTGCTTCCTCATTATAAGAAAGGCCGCCGATGTTGCCTTACTTCAGTGCGAAGATGGATACAGACAAACAATAGATATTAGATGGCACATAGTGTACTATGAAAAATATAATCGGACAGTGGGAATAACATCACATCAACAAGACAGTTAAAACACAAGGGACAAAACACGTATGTGTAACAACATCGGCAATAAACTGTGGATTATACTGGAACATATTCGCCTTTCATGCATTCTTCGTGCATTAGATATCAAATTAAAACATCGACGGCGTTTGTCTGTTTCGACTAAGCACGGAAAAGTACTTTTAGAATTGTAATTTACGTCTTAAGACTTTTATTGAGGAACGTTTCTTTTCAATGTTCCCAACAACTTCTATCTTTCGCATATTGCACATATATTGCACTTGTCAAATATTTCACGTAATGTGCTTGGACAAGAATCCCACAGAGAATGTCATTTCGATATACAGTCATTGCAGGGAAGACCTCGTTGCAGACTTTTATTGTCATTTTATGATCATAGAATTTTATTGTATTTAATATATATGATTTTATTTACCACCAAGCGTAGTAATAGACACTCGCATCTTTGTCAAACACCTACTAGAATGATCCTTCGTCAGCGGATATACGCCTTAGACTGTAGAGTATCAAGAGCAGCTATCATTCTTCTCTCGCCACATAATTACCGACAGGTTAAAGCACGACCTAAGCAAACATTGTAATGAGCGACAACTATTCATATTGTATTGTATTGGAGTTTCTAACACAGTTACGTGTGGCGCATTGAACATATTATTATACTGGAAACCCATGCCATACGTTTACTCTAATGCCGAGCATTTCAGTCATAATCAGTGTTAGAGCATTATTAATTTTTACTCTCAGTCTTGAGTTCGCTCTCGTCGCTCCTTCAAATTCATCTTTCTCTGCAATTTTGTGAAAATCATGGACTTATAATATTTCGTGCTTGTGGGTTGCTAGTCACAGATAATGCGGGGAAATCATGAACGAGAAATTAACAAACTAAGCCATTTGCACAACGTATGTCATAGAAACTGATTTCGTCGACTACCTGTGTCCATTTCAGCTAATGGCATTTAAAACATCATACATTCTCATTTCCGAGCGATGGACAATAATATGTGATCAAACTCATCCTGTTCTCCAGGAGTTCTACTACGTCTATCAAATGAGCTTTTCAAATGTTGTATGTTCTGATTGTTGTATTGACTATGATGTTTGCATTATTTTATAAGCTAGGCTTTAGTCAGTATCATGTGAGGAACAATATCATTTACGTATTTTTACATAGCTTCTAGTTGATAGTCAAAGAGAAACGCGACAAGAATGCACATGACTTCAATGGCCAATATGTCTGGCAGCCTTTCAACGACGAGAAATTTGGAAACTCAAAGGGATAGTTTGCAATCGAGCAACATGGCGACAGACTTCGCTATCATGAAGCAAAAGTAAATGAGACCACATAAACACACTGTTCATGTAACAGGGTGATACTTTAGAATACCTGCTGACGGAGTGAAATTGATTTTATGTCGAACGTACGTGAAATGAATCGCCAGCAGCCGCTGTTGGTAATCAACGGCCAGCTGATAAAAACCTGCTTCAGGGCAAACAGCAATTCCCGCTGGTTAACAAAGATGCACGTTTGACGCCTGTTATCGTCCATGTAGAATATTTTGTGGGCAAGCTGTTTGCTTCCTATTACCTCCACACACATTTGTGACCACGTACTCAAAATAAGCTGAATGCAGTGCAGTTTGACAAAGTTATGCACCTCTTTATTGATGCCTCTCTCTCGCTCTCTATGTTTTTACAGTGATGGAAGTCGGGAAAGTGGCTGTAAAAGGGTTAGATGTTATAGAGTTTCCGGCTACACCCAAGGCTCGCACCTGGGTTGGAACCGACCGCATTGAAGTCCCAGGGCAGGCGCTGAGAAATTCATACGAAGGTAATATTGTTACGAGCTTTCAACGACAAGAAAAATCTTGACAATCGCATGAATTCTCCTAAGCTATTACCTGTGTTATGTAGCCAGCAGCAGTATCACAGAAACTTTCAAAAATCTTGCTTTGACATTCAAATGTATGGACTCTTCCAAATCTTTCATATTTCTAGTATCTTATCCAACATCAAGTACCTGTATATACTTGGAAATAAATTATTCATTCTATGTTGGCTTTAGATGGGGTTTTATTACCAAGATACTCCAACTTATCTATGATTTGTAGTACCCTCGATTATTACTAGCCTCATTTTCGTGAAAGGACAAGTGTATCATGTTTTATGTCAACAATCGCTGATATGTGATTTTATAACCTGTGGCATACAAAAGAGCTCTTTCTACTTGCCGTAATAAGAATGCGGCACTAAGTGCATAAACAGCTTTATGTAGATTTCGCCTTGAGCAGTATATGAAGACATCAGTTTGCAAATGAGGATCTGATAATCTAAACAAGTGTTCGAATCAAAACCAATATCCATCATAGGCTGATGAATATGCCTTCACAATTAGCGTAAATTGCGCGCTAGTGCAGATTTCAGGCACGCACACCGACGACGTCCTCTTTGAACATCGGAGAAAGCTGCGATCGACAACCAGGCCAGGCGTTGAATTAAACAGGTAGTAGTCACATCTCGACTTGAACTTTGCCATTTGAAACAAGATGGATACCTCGACAAATTGATTCAACCAAGATCACAGGTCACGTCACAAGGGGTTCTGGCTAATACTTCATGACAGCGTGCCGGCAATGCGGGATGAAGTGGAACAGGTAGAACAAACAGAGCCGGTTGGTACATGAATCAACATGGCTGATAACGGTGAAGGACAACCTTTGTCCTTTAGCTCTCTCTTCCAGCTTACCACACGTCTCCCTCTAAAGCAACGTCATGCAGACATCACACAAATGTGAAGAAAATCGATACGCTTTCGGACTATTGATTACATATTTTCCACTTGACCTGTCATGAATGTTCCCATTTATACGTTTATTACCTACAAAAGACGGTAAAATTCAATTGGGCTCTCATTTCAAATACTCATGCCTCTGGTACTCAAGCTGCTATAGTCTGATCGTAATGTTTTACCCAACGCATCTCAAGACCGCCTTGGGATGCCGATATGAGGCAGGATCAAGTGTAATTGCATGATTGTAACCCACGTCGTAAACTTAATGAATAAGCTGTTACCACGGCTATGTAATTCAAGTTGGAGCAATTAGAGATTATTGTAAAATGCGTCTCCCCACAAAAGATGGGTATTGCAGATTAGCTCAGTTTGTACCAAATGTCTTTCGCTACATTTCATTTTAAAGCCAGGCCCTTTATTACAGTGATAAATATCCAGAGCTCATTCTGAGAATAGAATTGATACAAGAGGTGACCTCGGAGGTGCCATCTGTCATGTGCTGCATGTTTTATTTTCTGTTTACTGTGAAAGCACCACCTTCTCCTTATTCCTTCGTGAATTGTTCTCCATCGGAAATAGGGGGAAACAGGTGGCACTTTATTACAGCGTGTTATTAGTATGCTTGGGAGGAGGCATTCCCTTTGGTCTAGAAGAATCTCGCAAGAATCAGCGTAGAACATCTGGTGTAAGGGTTCTTCTGAACAGTTTCCAACCATCTACAAAATAAAAAAGTTCATCAATAGCTATATCTTCACGGACGTGCGAAAAAGTGTGTTGTTATAGTAGTAAAAGTACCGTATGTTCAACAAGGTTTATTGGATTGGATGAGTTAGACTCCACAACATCTGGAGCAATGTGCGGGATTACGTCTCATGTTATCTAATTGTTTTCTTTTATCCATCTAAGCTGATTCGTCAAGCAAGCACCCTAACTTGCTGTGCGCTTGTAAAGATTGCATAAATCCTTTTAGCGATGTCGATGCCCTCTAATATGTAAGAACGTTGCTGCGAAGCTTACAGTCTAGAAGATAAAAGGAATCTTGATATACACTAACAGCATTTCGCATGCCGGTGACTGGTGCGCCAGCATCCATCGATTGATTCTATACAGTACTCTGTCTGCGCTATTACATTAGCTATGATATAATTCATTTCTATGTCCATGGTATTGAGCCTTCATCTCATAATCTTGACATGTATCATCACTGAACCTTCATCTTGCCCATAAGCTTGACATGTATCATAAGACAATCATGAAATCAAATACCACTCGGACAGTCCCAGAAAATTGGCCGCCATATTTCTACTTTCATCTCAAGGAGGGCGAAAGATTGGAGTCAAAGTAATTGCGTTCCAGCTGCGAAAAATTGGTATTTCAGGACGGCGTCTCTTGAGATCGCCCTTCAAAGTCCTTTACATTATTATCGCAATGCAGTTCCTGGATCCCTGAACGATAACCAGATGTTAGCAGATTGCTACCCGCTTTATGAGATATATTGATTCCGTAATATATTACTCTGTCCTCTTGATGAATATGACAAATTACGTCCTGCGATCAGCATATGGTGTATCTTTTAAGGCGATCCTATTCAAACCGACATATATTCCTTTGTCCTCCCCAACAGAATTTCAAGAATATTGTCATCTAGTTACTGACACTGCGCGTCCAACCGATATTATTCGTTTCATTAGAATACACCGGTTGTGCGTCAGTGTAACATTGGAAATCTATAAAGCGTCGAGGCAGGCCAAAGCGACTCCTCGCCGGTCAGAAGCTACGTGGGGTGTGGCAGCGGTGGCGTGGCCGAGTGACGGGTACTGTCGCGTTCATTCTGCATGCATTTCCAGGCTTCTCTTCAAGGGAAAATTGATTCCGTCCTGAGATAGCCGAAGCTGTCTCTCAACACAGATGGGATAGCGTAGCGAAGATAATCAGCGTCATGAACAGCAATGTGTCTCTGTTGTGAATTGCAGAGAGCCAGGTGGTGGGAGTGAGCAGCTTTCTCTACCGGACAATTAAGGATCTACTTCCCGGGAACGACTTTCTCCTCAGGTACTTCATTACCGCTAGAATTGCGCTCCTGTAGATAAATACATATATATGGTCTTATCCACATTCCGATGGAAACGTCTATGCAGTCGTTAGACAGAGAGTGTTATTATAGTGTGTTGAAAGATGCTCGTGTATAATTGAAAGGAATTATGCAGAGTAGTTTCTATTTCCATTCGGGCAAGCAAATTTAGTTTATAGATTTTCCACTTCTCTTAGAAAAAGAATTGAATATCCCCTGAGAGGTGACGCTAGCGGTAAAACTTGCCGATGTATTTATAGAAGTTAATCGAATACGTAGCAAGCATTGGCTCGTAGAACGGTCTGGTTGGCACACAATAAACATATATATTTAGCGCGTCTTGTAGGTCGCTTATGCATAATTCTAATGGCAAAGGGTTCATCACGCTGACTGCAACGCATTCATCTTAATTTGGGTCTATAAACTGAGTGCATAAGTAAGTGAACAACAGTTGCTGGCAGACTTTTCGCGTGATAAAATAATGTCTTCCGTATTCTCTGATCAACATTTGTTGGGGGTTATGTACCTTATAAATATATGTATTCAATAAGCTAGCATGCATCAGCCGTGTACGGTTGCAACTCGCGGGACTCATTCTCTCCATACTTCATGATCAAGTTAATGAATAATCTATACCCAGCTCACGGGCTAAATTACTAGGAGCTGTCCATTACACCTCAGATGCATTGCCTGCGGGGAAACTTCTCGCTTCCAGATTCATAAAACCCCGGGCCGCAGGGAGCAGGTGCCTTGAACGCTTAAGAAAATGGGAAATGAATTAAACAGCATGTCGAGCCAGATATCTATTACCAATACTGCCTCCGTCCAATGTATCCACTTCCCATTGTTCAGCCCTGGGTGGGATCGAAGAAAATGCGTTTGTGGACTCCCCACGGCAGAGCGTCTAAATTTTCCCTATCAAATCAATTATTTTGTGACCAACTGCTCCAGTTTACCATCCTTATTCCTTGACCATCTACTATTCCGGCCACTGTCGCCGTACATTAAGACGCCGCCTAAATTGCCTCTTTATGTAGAACATACCGTCTACAGGGAGAGGCGTATTAGCACATTGCTACCGCCCCCGTGACGCATCTGCGCCTGCCTAAAACCCCGCATTGCCTTGCTTCTGACAGAGACTCCAAGATCATCAACACCAGAGTCATCTCCCTGTCGCTGTTCCCTCCTCCGCCCGGCGAGCTAGACCCTCCCGTTCGAGTCGAGCTTGCCCACGAAAACGTACGTATCTCACTCGAGTTTCCCCTTCCATTTCTATTTTGCTTTCACTCTGATTCGTTCAGCGAAATTTCAGTGTTCAGCCAAGCTGGGCATCTTAAAGCGTTTGCACGTATTTTAGTCGGATTAACTTCATGATTGGTTAAATGGATGCCCATGCCTTTCAGGCCTCATTCGTGGATCCGGAGTGCGTTAGTTGGGATTTTGGTATCCAGTTGCCGTAAGTAGACATTAGGTTTGATTCATGAGGCACGCCACGGCATCGCCATCTATTAGTTTTTCATAGGCTTGTGAACCTCTTTTAGATATTTATTACTGCTGCAAGTTTTGTTCATTTCATAAGGCGTATCTATAAAATATAGCTTTCTTTTCTTGCTTTCAAACACAGTTGATACAAAATATGAATATAAGCAATTTTGAATCTCTATGTAATATGTGTGAGAAAGCGTTTTTCTCGTTACTATCGTTTCAAATATATAATACTGTTACTTTTGCATTGTTTTAGTGAAAACAGACGCTTCTAACATCCAATAGATTGCAGCATTTAGGAAAACATAAACAGTGCTGAGTGGAAGGGTAGAGAGGGCCCTTGGGTCAGTGGTGGGCGTGATGTGAATGATGATGCTCGCCTGGCATCTAACGGACCTCCTGCGGCTCACACAGGAACAGGACCACGAGAGGAGGCTGGTCGACCGAGGGATGCGCCGTGCTGCTCACCAACGACAGCCACACCGTCTGTCAGTGCAAACATCTCACGGACTTTGCGGTGCTTGTAACGCCCTTTATTCCCAAGGTATGCCTGATTCCTCGCCATATTTTCCCCGTAATCAAATGCGCCAACCGATGGGGATATTGTTCGTGTAGACTGCGGCAGCAGAAGGGAAGTAGAAAATCTAGCGTCTGCTCGCTAACACACGTTACATACTACACAAATCATATTAGAAAGAAAGTGAGTGATCAAATGATTTCACCAGTTTAGCTACTAGTCTTCTGTGCTCTTTTGATGCAAAAATGACGGCCTTTAAGAATAGTGCAGGTAATTCAGAGCCATTTCATCTAGTTGGTTCTTTGCCTGATTTACGCACGATTTGTTTGCTTGACTTCCCCATAACCGTTGGAACTTTGGTCTGGGCTGCTCGTAGAAAAATTAATACTCTTAGTAGGGCCAAGTCGTTAAAGTAATACGTGGGAGGCATGCTTTAATTGGAACTTATGTCTCTTCATGAGTATGTAAGATACCTTTGTGAGGAAATGTATTGGCGACCAGGGTCACTAGTAACCATGTATAGGTAGTGAGGAATTTCTCCAATGGACTAATGGTTTGGTGCGTGGGGTTTTCAAAGTGCATTCCGCCATCAAGCAGGATTTCTGTAACAGCCTTTCATCGCCGTGCCTCGTTCGTCGAGTGGTTTGCCTCACTTATTTTGCTATAAAACACAGAAGCAGTTCTTGTGTTTTAAGCAAAAATACAGGTCACAATACGAAAGGCAGAATCTATAGTGTATAACAACATTTGGACTCTGCTGTGCATGTTGTTATATTCACCTGATGGTATTGCATTCTTTGTATGAAATTCTACATGTGCATTATTAGTGTAAATCGTTGTTATGCGTGTTGGGTGCCAGGACAAGCTAAAACCTACCGTGATGATTGAATTGTAACCAGACCAATCTTGTGGATTAATGCTTTCCTCACTCTACTGGCATTTATCGTATGGCGCCAACAAAGCATTACTGCAATCTATAATACAACAAAATCGCACTGAAAGTAGATAAAAAATGTGGCGAAATTGCCAAAAGCGTTACCACCATATGGTAATCATTGAGGTTCATTAGAGACGTTTAGTTTTAAAGATAGATAGAGTGTTTCTGTCCATAATCATATTTCATACCGCCGCATGGCCATCTATATAGATTGCTGCTTCGGCCATCATCCTGCTTGTCAATTGCCTGAGTAATAATATAGGGAACCTAATGCCACCCATTTGCACTCCCCAGCGTCTCTATTTTACAATGTTAGAGATTGTATCAGGCGACAACTTCCCCGAGGGACACTATATCAACAAATTCGAACCTTTTCCTCGATGCATACTTGCAGCCACTGTAGGTTCCCCCGAGCTCAAACAAAAACATGGATCAGAATGTAGAGGTTGCTACTTCCGTGCCCTTTTAATGCTCACTTCCATTTTACCGTGGATAGTTTTATGTGTGTTCAGATATCGATGGCAGAAAATGACAACAGAATTAACAGCGGCCATTTTGTGCAGTAAAATACCCATCCTCCTGTGCTTTAAATACACAATACCCCGTTGGCTTCGTCGTAACTTTCGGGCAGGGAACAGCACTTTCATTTACCGCATAAGTTAGAATCGATGTAGTTCTGCATTCATCATTCCGGAGAAACGGCCATCTTGAGAAACGACGCTGGATTCATTTTCTGGCTCCGTCGACGCTGGCACGACTGGCGGATTCAAACAGAATACGTTTATCAAACCGTATTCAGATTCTTTAGACTCAACTGTCGATACGTTTTCCCAGAAAAAAATGGCTTGCTGAGACGGGATCACGTGAGACGCTGATTTTTGCATAGGGGATCGTTGATCTGACGTCAAAATGCCAATACACATTTCCCACCATGGGGCGTCAGGTGACTCCGTATCGAAAATCGTTTGGGAAAATTTCCGTCAGAGCTTCCGCGTCTTGATGCGCTGTTCCAAAACCTGGCTAGATGTACTTGATCAGGGGAATTACTCAGGTGAAGAAATAACGCTTCGTCGGGTATAATGAGATCCAATATTAATATCTGAAGCATCTGGAGCGTAGAACTTCACTAGCCCAGCAAAGACGTCGTTTTCTGCCATGGGACCGTCTCTTTCTGTACAACTTATGATTTATTGTATCAAAGATATTTTCAGACAGAAAATTGAAGACACAATGCAAAGGATATATTCTTAAATCATTTCGTATTCAAATACATCTACATCCATTGAAAGATAAAACCCCCTATTTGTCATCAGCTGTATAGCAGGCTATTGAGAAAGGTCAACACTTTTATGACGACCCCTTTCTGGATCTCGCACTGTTTCAAATTACATTGCAGTCATTTGAGGCATTCAACTTTCATTACAGCCCCCGTATGCATGTGATACCGAACACTCAAATTCCCAAGTAATCCTTGTTACGACATGGTTAATGTGTTGTACGGTATCCTTTGCACCTCCCACGCGACAATTTATGTCCTGGGACAAATTGGAACAGAGCCTGTTAGATCTATTCGACACCAGTTCGCATGAATGTTTCTCAAGATTAGAACGACGTCATTAATTTACTCGGTATGACAATCATATCCAATTAAGGCCAGCTCATAAATTAAGTGTCATTATATG
>LZCU01100518.1:15718-25732 GCA_001663935.1 Asymmetron lucayanum | reverse complement strand
TCTGTACGTCCCAGCGTGCACCTTCCATGAAGAGGCCATGCACATAGGCTCCCTCGCGCGGAGGGCCACCAAAGTCCTCCTTGCTCTTCTTGGTAACGTCTACTGTCAGACACATCTTGTCCAAGGGCCACTCGTTCTTACGAGCCATGCTCTGAAAAGGAGCAACACATCAAGTAAAGTTGGAAATTTGCGCATACTTAAATGACACTGGTCCAGCTTTTTCCTGTTTGTTGGTTCTGTTTAGTATGTTGCTGGTGCCACTAATATCCAACAAATGAAATGTAAAATGGATACTACTTAATGAACAGTGTTTAGTTACCTGCATGATAGCAGTGAGGAATGACTGGGGGTTGAAGAACCCTGACAGCCAGACCACGGCAGGGAGGGTGAAGTCGTTCACCCATGCATCAAGTTCCCGGATGCGAGCGAGGAGATCAGCGTACCACTGCGCAAGCCCGAACATGGAGGGGTAAGCCAGCCTGGCCCACGAATCAGGCACGTGATCAAGGAACAGGGAGTTCTGTAGGGCTTCCATCTCTGGCGAGATTGTCAGCTCACCCTGCGGCATAAATGGAAAATGTGTTAACGAAACGCAATATGCTTTCACAAGCAACCGCGTAGCCCCAATAATTTCTTTTTGTTTCATCAACTGCAACTCATCTATACTTGAACCTCTCTATAAGCCTAGTCTGACTTACAAGAAGTGTAACCCATATGCATCTGACAAAATATAAGGCTTTACGAGAAAATGCGCATACTCTCCTACCTGACTACATGAGTAGAATGGTTAATGTCGTCTTTGTTGAAACAGACCAAAGACATCTCATGATTCTCTAAAACTGTCTGTACTTACTAACCTTCAGACCAAGGTCAAGGTTCTTAAGCGACCTCCGGATTTCCCTGGTGAGTTGGTTCATCCGCTCGCACTCCTGAAGTGCCACAAGGACGTAGGGGGTCTTGTTCTCAGCCTTGGCCGTGATTTCTTGCATGTTGAACTCCTCTGGCAGTTTGTCAATGATCTCATCAAGGGTGTTCTTCACCTAAACCGAACGTTTACAGCATTTAGTCATCAGGTAGAAATCTGATGAAATTGTCGGTGCCCAAACTCATGGGACAAGGGAAGTGAGAAAACTCGAAAAGGAGAGTTGCAGAGAGTTTAGAGAGGCTGAAACATCAACATTTAAGATCTGTTATAAACAAACCTTCTCTTCGATGGTGGGTCCACTTCCAGCTCCTGAAGAGTTGTCCCTTGGTTGCAGCTCCAGCACCGTCTTGAACAGATTGTCTGATGTGGTGGTCAAGAAGCCGATCTCAGCGTTTGGATGCAGACCATACAGGTACGGGCTCTCTGGTGGCAGCATGTCATCTATGTACTGATGGTAGCCCTTGTAGTCCAGGTTAGGTGGGCAGGGGAAGCCTGGCGCAAAGGACAGCTCTCCGTCCAGCTGAAATATGTGGATGTCATCATAAGTTAGATCATTGTCAATGAAAGTGGAGACATATATCATACCAAATTGTTACAAGGGCATGGTAAATGGTTTTGTTTGATATGAGCAAGTCAACTCACCATGTCGGGATGCATGTACTCTTCAAGGTAAGTGCTGCACAGCCGTCTGTCCCAGTCATCGGTGATGTGGCCTCCGTACATGATCTGTCCAAACAAGTACCGTAGGTCCGTCCAAGGTACCTGGGGAACAGGAAAGTAATATGGTGAGGAGATGTATGTAGAATGGCGCTGTGTTTTATAGATAATTGATTTCTCAGTTCAAACGTTGAAGACGTCTGTTATGTCTAAAGTGTACATAATTCTTGAAAACCAATAACCAAACATGGTAAATGCTTCATGAATTCAGGATAACCTTCGAATTTCCACGTTGTACCGGTGTAGATTCAAATTATATGGAAAGCTGCATTAACTAACAACATTGTAATGAAAATAAATAAATCAGGTTGTCAGCAATGAATCACAAGTGCTTGATTTACTTATACCCATTCCAAAAGAAAATTCCTAACTGTGGTGCTGATCTTTTTCAAGCAACAAATGGATTCTGAATATAAAAAATTCTACACTGAGCATAGGTAGTACCTTTGCATTAGCTTCAAGATAGTTGTAAAGCACATTGACAGAGATGGTGAGGTCCCCGTTGTTGAAAGGGTAGGGCCTGTTCCAGCCTTGAGGTCCAAACTTGCGCCTCTCGCCCACCACAGCGTGGAAGTAGCACAGAGCAAACAGAATACTCTTAAACTCCAGCTCACGGGCGCACATCTCCATCGTGTCCTGATGGGAAAGTATACATTAGTATGCACAATGAAATGATTAAAATTTTACAATGTTATAGCATGATATGAAGAAAACATATTGTTTTGAAAGTTCTTCACTCTATAGATAAGTTGTTTCATAAGTGTCGGAATCAATATCATTGTTACCTGGTTGAAATTATCCAGTGCTTTATGGAGATTAGCAAATATGCCCGTTGGCGGCTCGTTGGTGATCTTGATGGCATTCTCCAGGATGCCCTGAGGGATGATGTGCTCGTCGGGAGCGGCCGCTGCCTCTGCCGAGATGAACACACGGAACGCCTCGTGGCCTTCTGCGCTGTTCTCATCCATCTTCTTCTCCAGAGTGCCCAGCCATTTGGCTACAAGGTGAATGTTCTGTTGGTGGAAAATTAAAAGTTCGTAATAGCTTCTAAAACAGAGTTGTCATGGAAACTGAAAACGTATCTGCTGACACAAAAGAAGAATAAAGTGACATAACTCAGTATTACATTCAATTTTAAAAGCTCTTAGAATGGCAATAATTGTCTGCATTGCGTAGATAAATGACCTTGTACATTTGTGTAGTTAGTGAGAGGTGACTTTTTCGGTAATAGCCTTACCTGTAGGATTACCCAATGCCCATCCTTTGCTGCCAAATCCAGTGCGTTCTCAGCCACCACCTCCTGGCCCTGGCCTAGCGACACGTTGTGGAAGTTGCGGTTGTCGAACGTGAAGCCCAGTTTGTGCCCTAAGGCCTCCACGTCCTTCAGCGGGTCCACCCCAGGAGACAGGATGAAGAACACGGGCGTGGCCGGACCGGTCTCTTCAAAAGACTTGGCGAATTCCATCTGGCGGCTGGTCACATACTTGCTGCCAAGCTTCTCTTCCACAAAGTTCCTAATATGGACACCGACGATAGATAACAATGAGACAATGACATGAATATCCGAAGGATCAGATGTAAAGGAGGTATGATATTCTATGGACCAACTTAAATAAAACCTACTGAGTGGCTAAATGATGATTAAATCCTTACGTGACGGCGTATGTCATCCTGTCCGGACGAAGGGCCCTCATCATGCACAGTTTCTGAAGGGATGTTTTGTTCTTCCATTCTTGTGGGAACTTCTCCTTCTCCGGACACTCGCTCTCTACGAACTTCTTCCAACGTTTGGCAGATCCCTCAATGTCTCGGTCAAGGTTGTGGAATTCCTCCATGGCTGCCAAAGCCTGACCCAACAAACAAACAGAATTGATTTATTGCAGTGCAGTTATGGCCTGGAGCAGCCAGCTTATCCGGAGTCATCCAATCGATAATCGAGAACCTGTTACTCACTTCATTTGGCAGATTTGTTAAACTTTTCGGTGCTTTTCTGAAGTATCTTCCAACACAAACATTGATGACAGTAAATCATCTTGTTCTGTTGGTGTTCCTTAATGCTTTCCACGCCATGCTGGTAGTATATTCTACAATAATTTTGGAGATAGCAAATACAAGCCTGACCTTGATGCCTCCCCAAGCAGTGTCGGTCAGGAAGTCCACGGGGCTCTTCACGTTAACCTGGATCGGGAAGCGGAGCAGGAAGTCCAGCTCCACAGGGCTGATCTCCTTCTTCATCAAGAGGATCTGAGGGGAACAGAAAGTGTCGCACAGTTGTATATAAGCACGCAAGCAATTCGACAAAGCACGAAGTCGTTACAGATGGTAATGGATGACCTGCATTAAAATTTGTCATCAAGATTCATGCCTTCATGTGAGTCAGACCAATAACAGATCGTGCTTCTACAAAACTGTTCTGAATTCTGTCTGCATACAAACCTGGAAAGCCACTTGAGACAAGAACGTGAGCTTGTCTCTCTCGAAGAGGCCACGAGTTGTGTACATGAAGACAGAGAAGGAAATGGAGTCGATCAGGTTGGCCACTCGTTCCTTCACCTCCTCTGCCTGGCCGGCACGTTCGATAGCTTTGGTAAACACCACGTTGAAAGCCTATCAAGAATAGGAAGACGTAAGGATATACTATATAGATCAGTTTAGCAAGATGTAACTATTCTCTTGCAAGATAGAGATCAATTTAAACGATAGTTGACATCTTCTCTATTTTGGATCTTAATTGCCTTTCAAATGATTCAGCATGTCCAAGTTGTACCGTACAAGGTAGAGATATTTATTGTTACAAATTTAACTCAGTGACAATTGGACCAGATATAGATAGCGAAGTTTATATGTTGACAGCTAAAACACGATTATGTAATGAAGCCAATCTTTTGTTGGTGCTTCCGTACACAGTTTTGTGTTTTTCTTACCTTGAGGGAGAACTGGTAGATGGGGTTGATCATGTTCAGGTCGTTCAGTATGAAGTAGAGGAGGGAGGCACGGGCGGCTGCGGGCCGGTACAACTCGCGAGCTTCGTTGATTTTTGCCTCTGTTGTCTTGGCCTCTTCGACCTGATCAGAGGATTTAGTCAAACAGTTGCAGCAGTCGTAGAAATTAACTTAGCTGTCACATACACGTCTTGGCTTCCCTCAAAACTGCATTAAGCAAACTGATTCATCGTCGACGAATGATAGGGTAAATATGAGTGAATGTTGAGGGAAGGGACATCATTACATAAAACCAAGTGCTGTCGACTACTTCACCATAAGATTGATACTACTTTGTATGTAGTGGTCATTATTTTGTTGCTTTCATTTCGGACTTGTGATTTTGTACATAGTTGATATGCCTCGCCGTCCTTACCTTGACTTCAATCTCAGCAGCGGTACGTTTGGTGGTCTCAAGGTTTTCCACAAGTGCCGTGTCTCCCAGGAAGTTTCCTTGGGCAGCAGACAGGCGGGACAGCAGAGAATCTTCTAGCTCCTTCAGGGTAATCTTGAAGTCATTCTGTTGCTTAGTGAGGTCGGACTGAAAATGAAGAGAACAGTTTAAGCATTCTAAAATGACCTTAGTTGAATGAAAAAGTTCAGAGAATTATTTACGAAAACATTGTTTTCAATAATGTTATAAAACTGTATTGGAGTTTACAAAAATTGATGACTATTGACGAAAATTGACTAATAGACAATAGTATATGTCTCAAAAACATTGTTTACTGCTTGGCTTTCATATACAAAGAGTAAAGCTGTTGCAACGTACTCATACTTCAACATTTTGTTGTTGTTGCCACATTTGAGGCTGCAGTTACCTTTGTTTTCTCTAGATCCGGTCTCTCTTTACTGACAACATCAGCCAACAGTTGATCCTCCAGGCCGTCCCTGGTGACAGTGAAGTTGATGAGGGTGGTCTGGGCCTGCATCTCCGGTTTGTAATGCGGGTTAGCTAGTTTCGTGTGCAGGATCAGCCGGAACTTGGGATGGTACTCACACTCCTTGTCTCCAATTTTGATGCACCTGAGTTAAAATGAACAAACGTTACTTGGGAACACTTCACCAATAGTCGGTATTTCAATGTGTTGTCCAGTAGAGTATATTCCTGTTATATGAAGTTTTATCATTCTTCAGAAATATTTCACAAAGCTGATGATCGACATTTGTGGTAAAGATCACAGGACCATGCTATTTATGGAGATGTGCACGGAAACCATCATGTTAGCTGTCTGTACAAGTAATCTGTTTCTCACCTTCCCCTCTTGATTGTATTCCTCCCAAGAAGCGGGTCAAGCACTGGATCTACGGACTCCTCGATGTTCTCAAAGAGGATTGTATCGCCAGTAGAAAGGGCACGTTCGATAGTGTCGAGATACCTGACGGTGCAAATGTCATTTGTTAGACATATATGTTCATAAAATACAAAATATAAAACGCCAGTAGCATGTTATTTTCAAATATGACACACTTATTACACACCCCTTTTGTCCAATCTTGACTACAACAAGGTCCTCTCCATATCTCGTCTTTATCCACTTGATACCCTGCAGTTGGGGGTCGATCATCAGAGGCCAGCGCTCACAGTTCAACAAGATAGTGGCGTTCTCCGTGGACATGCGGTCGCTAGGTAACCCTTCATTGTTCCAGGCTGCGATGTCAGCATCATCTGTCAGCAGAGACAAGGGATCCAGCCCCTCAGTGATTGGGATTGGAACCTGTCAGAAGATACGTACAAATGTTAGAATACTGCCAGTTTATCATTCTACAATGGCTGCATGCGTCCCTTCTCCTGAAATGTAGCAAGGATGGAAACAATGGATACAACAAATCCGAGCGAAGCTACCATATCAGAAGTCTCGAAGTTGGATGATTTCTGCGATTTACTAAATCGTTCAAGTTCAAATAACTGAAACACCAAATGTTTCGTTCTACGTGATGCATTTTATGTCTAATAAAGAAAAATGCTCTTTGCTACTGCAACTATGGAACATGTAATACTTCACCTTTAACTGCTTGATGAAAGGTGTCCAGAGGTTGTCGATGAGGTCCGATCGGTAACGTTTGGAGAAGCAACCGACGTAAGACACGAAGGCAGCAATCAGCAGCACATCGCCGCACAGGGTACTAGCTTGGACCTGAAAATGTCACATTTGGTTAATTTTGTAAGGGTAAAATCTAAATTCAGTACATCGTAATTTCAACTGAGTTGCATATCTTGTACGCAATGATTCCAACAGTGGAAAGGAACGATGTCTTTTGAAGTTCGATGTCGAACGTTCAGAGGTTTACGATGAATAGTCTCACTTTATGAAATCACAGTAGGTTACAAAAGTCATTACAAACTCAATCCGCCAGTAAAATGGTTATGCAGAAATCTAAAAGACAGGACAACGATTCATAACTTATCAATGGGCCCAGTACCTTGAAGTTGTTGACGGACTCTGCCCAGCGGACGTTTTCTGACGCCAGCCCTCCCACCAGACGGTTGGCGAGGGAGATGGTGTAGGCCGTGCGGTCAGCCTCCTGCTGGCACTTCAGCTTCTCTTCGGTGGCTTTCTCAAAGTTTGCAGTCAGTTCTGCTAAAGTTGCCTCGAGATCCTGATGACATTTCACAACAACGGGGTGAGCTACACGAAGCAACAGTTCTACAATATAGCAAGTTTTACAAAAGAGGCAGAATTTCGGTTGGTAACTACTGGTCAGTTGCATATCACATTTAACAGCTTAGTAATGGCGCATTATCACTGCAAAGCAAAGTACTGACTGCCAAATCTCATTTCCAGTCTTTGGTCAGTTCTATAATACCATCATGCAGGCCACTTCAAAACGAGATGAAAAGAAACTTACAGCGATCTTGCTCTTGATCTTGTTCAACTTTTCCGTTGCAGCCCTCAACTCTTCGTTGGCCTCGTTCAGGGCAATCCTCTTCGGTTCGACCTCACAGAACACCTCGTAGTACTTGACAATATTGATGACCCAGGCACAGAGCCCGGCCGCAGCAATGGACTTGGTGCGGATGTTGTCAGGGTTGAACTCCTTATCCTGCAGATATGGCTGGATTGCCCTCAGGTTAGGGTCAGGGATGTTCTCCTTGTCGAAGTTCAACAGGTTCTCCAGGAATGTGTCCACCTGTGAATAGAAATTTTCAAAAAATGTGTTTTAGAAATCAATCGCCGTCGTACCAATGAAATGTCAAAAAGCTCCAGATGTGAAAATTAAACATATCTAATGATGATTTCTGTGAGGTACGGATTACAATGTTTGTTTTTTAATATTTACCTTGCTCATAAGTACAGACTTGGCTGCCTTCCAGCTCCTGTCTTTGGGCACCTTCCCACCAGGTGCCATCAGCACCATCACCGCAGCTGTCACATTTATAACGGCTGCAGGCGGGGAGCCGAACGCTTTCATTTCTGTCAAGTTGTTCTGAAAGTAAAAAATGTCGTAACTCCCGTCATTGTTTTCAGCGCTGTATAATGAGATTGCACTGATGTAAAGACACAATTCACTATGAACGCAGCGCGCATATGATCAGTAGTTTCAAATTTCCAAGTAGGTTAAGACCAGGAGCATTCCTCTGTCTTGCATTACACAACCATCCACATTGCATGCACAAATTCTCTTTGACAAATAATACCTTATTGAGGGTGTCCAAGGCCTCCTTTGCAGCTTGCAGCGCAGGCTCAGCACGGGCCAGGTCCTCCTCACAGGACTTCTGCTTCTCTGACACCTTCGTCTTGATGACAGACACCTTTTCCTCTTCATCATCTGCGATGGCTTTCTCCTTACTGACCCTTTCTGTCTCCGCCCCCACCTTGGCGATCAGCTTCTCGGCTTCTTCATTCTTTGCTTTCAGTTCCACTTCTTGAGACGCCAGTTTTGCCTTCAAGTCATCCACCTGTTGAGGACATGAATATAATGATGAGCTAAAGTCTAAAGGACATTGTTTTCGTAGATGAGTGTGTTATAGTTCCCTCATTATATACACGCGGTATCATGTGGTCTTCACATGTTTTGTTTTCGGACAGACTGCGTATTAGAACAAAGACAGCAACAAACATAGTTTTAAAGTGAACTAAAGGTTTTGTATTGCTTATCTGCCTTTTGTATATATCTGTTTGTAAGGCATTTGCTGATATACAGTTCATGATATTCCTTTGTTAATAACGGCATGAAAAATGATACCTGTGATGCTGTGCTCTGCAGCTTCAACAGTCCGTTTTCCAACCGTTGCATCTTCGCCGTCAGCTCGTCGCTCTTCTTCCTCAACAGATTCCTGTAGAGGGCGATCTGCTCCAGGAAGCTCTTGGGCGTCGTGTAGTTATATCGCCGCTCGTTGGCGATGTACGTCTTACTCATCTCGTTTACGCTGGTATGGGCGTAAGACATGAAGAGGCTGATGGAATTCTTCACATCCGGCTTGGGTGGGTAGAGAATTTAAGCAAGTTATATGCGTTGTACTGCAGCATCTTCGGCAATTCAACAGCGGTAATTTCTTCCATAATATTCGGTCTGATACGAACTGGTCTATCATGTATCAAGAGAAGGAAAGTCCAGACAACAAATCATATGACATGCAGTGGTGAAGCTCCTACGATCAGAATACTTGTTTTACTTGTATATTAAAATCAGGAAAAACAGCTATGGAGTACATTAATTAACTCATAGATCGTTGACACAACAGATATGGTATCACCTCTATCCCTTCCACCTCCTCTATGAACCTCCTGCTAACAGACTCCAGCGCTTCTTGAGGCCAGTCCTGGAACCAATCGATGGACGTGCAGTTCACCACGGCTGGGAAACGGCGTCCACGCACGCGCAGTGTACGGCCAACAGGCGAGAAGCACAACACAACCTACAGAATGAAATAATTTTGAAAGAGTTAACCATGTTACCGTATGCTTGGGTATCGTATCTAGTATTTTCAGAATTACATGGACTTCACTTTATACACAAAGTTGAATCCTTGCCTTTAGTTGCCGTCGAACCCTCTCAATGAAGAAACTCCAGCAGTTCTCTCTTGTGTCCTGCAAACCAAGGCCCTTCACCTCCATCCGTAGGCCACTGATGATGTTCTCAATCTTCAAGAGGACACAACATTAAAGTAGTAACGTCAGTATGGTAAATCATGATATAATGATGACGCAACCCAATGATTAAACTGACTTAAAAGCAACGTATGCTAAGTTGGACGGTATAATGCAGAAGTGGTATACAGTTAAGCCAAGATCACCTCATCGTCAGGGAAGAGGTCCGGTATTTCTCCAGATGCTAAGAGATCATTGACCAGCACCAGGAACTTCTCATCTGCGACCTGGGCGTCGGTCATGAGGAACACCATGCCCATGTTCTTCATCCCTGCCTTGATGTACAGAGACGCCAGGT
>LZCU01100189.1:376-11696 GCA_001663935.1 Asymmetron lucayanum | reverse complement strand
ACTCTCGCCACTTCCTCTTTCATTTCTTCATTCTCCTCTTCCACTCGTCTCAACCTCTCGCTCTGCTCTTGCATTCTTTCACGCATCCCTTTCAGTTCCCCATTCCTGTTTCCCTCTACGCTAGTTTCTTCCTCCCTGCTTGCCCCTAACTGCTTGATCTCGTTTTCTAACTTCTTAATAATATCCTCTGAATTTTCCTTACTCTTGGTGGGCTGTTGTTCTACCTCCTCAAGTAGTATAACCCTTTCTTTCTCCAACCATCTGTTCTTTGCTACAAGCTTCTCCCTTTCTTTATCTAATGCTCTGTTCTTTTCTGCCATGCGTTCCTTCTCTTTCTCTAACGTTCTGTTCTTTTCTGATAAGTTTTCAGTCTCTTCCTCTAGCGCTCTAATCTTTTCTATAATCTCATTTTCTTCCTCTACCACACTGTTATTTCCTTTCTTTTCTTTCTCTTCCTCTATCACTCTGTTCTGTTCTGTCATCTCCTCCTTTTCCTGCTCTAACGATCTATTCTTTTCAGCTAACTTCTTCTTCTCTGCCTCTAACGCTCTGTTCTTTTCCCTGAGGATCTCCCTTTCTTCCATTAACATACTTATTTCTTCCTCCACCTTCCTCCTGTCCGTCTTCAGGTCGTAGATTTCCTTCACCAGCGCTTCAGTGTCATCCTGTAGCGTGTAGATGCGCTCCTCCAGCCAGCTGAGTTGCTCCGATATCTTCTCCTGATGTCGCGCCACTATGTACGAAGGCGAGGCTGTAGAGGACAGATTAGGAGATGCGTTGACAACGCTGGTAACTACAGTAAATGCGATCAAGCAACTCAAAAGCTATATGTTAATTCTGAACAGCCAATCAGTGTCTTCAATGCCTACTAAGTACACAGCTCTCCCTGCACCGAGCATGTGTGTTTGGTGACAAGCCGACAGCTCATAAAAGGTACCGTACCGCACTATTGCATGTCACAACAAATAATTAAACCTAGAGCGTTTTTTGTGTATGTGTGTGAAAACGTTGGACGCATGAGGTCTTCTTCTTCTTTTCTAAAGCGCAATTAAATACATTTGTGGCTTTTAGGTGCCTTCGCACATTACTGCAGAAAAAAGCCACCAGCGTTTTCATATGAAAAGAAAAAAATTATTTAGTCAATCTTATTAAAGTTATTTTAAACCCTGTCGCAGTTCGCACACGGTACTGATGGGGCTACAACAGTCACGCTATGGTTAATTCTAGAACATAGCAGGTGGGTTTTATGAAGAGCCTATCGTGAAATAATTAATGAGCTGCACGGATCGTAAAACTATTCCGTCTTTTCAAACAACTCTGTCAACTATGAAAGTTCTGACAAACTGCAACATCGCACTGTGAAAAGTTAGAAGACTTATAGCGATGGAGTTAGTAAAACATACTTTTAACTTATAAATTAATACAATGGGAGCGTCTCTGAGATAACAAATTCTACAGGCAAATCTTTCCTCAGTATCATCATTTTCAGTAGCATGCTTGGTCCAGTGTGGAGCAACCCTGCCTCTGGACTCGAAGGTCGGGGGTTCGATTCCCGGCCGTTGTCACTCACATGACTCGCATGCTACTGCAAAAGGGTTGCAGTCCTTAGGACGGGACGTTAAGCCGTGGTCCATTGTTCATTGTACTCGTCTAAAAGAGCTAGGGGAATTTCCCCGGTACATAGAACCTGTATAGATCTTCTCACACACTGTTTCACTTTCTCGTTAATTTTCAGTGGCAAATTTGTCAGATAAACTGGATCGAGCTAGTCTCTACCAGACTCCCGCTTGGCTGACAAGTAAGAATGTGGCCATATAGGGGACTTTGGCCAAGTTAGAAACAAAAGCCTAGTAGGAGTGAATTTGCCGGCGCGAAATAGCTGGACAGACGACCATAGACTGACTGAAATTCATTGGCAACTTATCCTCACAATTTGACCAAATTCTGCTCCTCCTATTTTATCCAGCTGACACGTCTGCTTGGAGACTGGGTCCAGCTACCTTTACCTTTATTTTCTATTTGAACAAGTTCACACCCATACATCGTGTACACGGCTACCTGGGTTCCCACGTTTGATTTTCTCCCAGCTTTTCCTCTGTGAGTCGGCAGGAACCCCATGCTGTGAGTCTGCCATTGTACAGCCTAGAAACGACAGAAATGTTTAGGCGAAAATGTTCAGGGAAAATTAAAATGTTGGTGTGGTGACATGCCGCACACAATAACACTACGATCAAACCAGAGGATTTTGGAGGTATGTTACCGTTGGCGTAAATGTAGAAAATACCACAAAATACACGCTTTAGCGGCTTTCAGATTACATTTACCCACATACTTTCGAGTTGCCTATTTTATCTATAAACATTTGTTTTAAAAAAATAACTAATTCATTGCTTTACCTACAAGTGGCACTTCCTCCTCCAGTACGTCTGCAAGACGCTCGTCCCTGTCTCTCACCGCCTCCTTCAGGTGCTCCCAGGTGCTCGGCCCACCTGTGGAGAAGGTGACAGGGGTTAGAAAATGTGGGAGGTGGCAAAGTGGTCTTGTGGTTAGGGCGGATGGCTCAAGAAGGTACTGAGTTCGAATCCCTGACAGGTCACATTGTTGTACCGTTGGAAAGGCACTTTACACCTATTTCCTCACTTAACTCAGGTGAAAATGAGTACATAGCTTCGGTTAGGACGTCCCTAGGATAGGACGTTAAATGGAAGTACCGTGTATGAGGACATGTCATGAGGGCATCCCGTGTATGAGGAGATCCACACCCTGGCAGGTTAAAGAGATTCCAACACACTTATCGAAAAGAGTAGAGGATCATCCCGGTGTGTGTGGATCAAATCTACACACCTGGTGTATTACGCCTCGATGCGGTTTACCGGGTGTGCAAAACAGACAAACAAACAAACAAACAAACAAACAAACAAACAAAACAAAACCAACCTGTGGGCAGCACGTGCAGCAGCCGGCGCGCCTTGTCGGCGTTCGCCCTCCCTCCTTCCACCAGCTCCCTCTGTTACAGGAAGGGAAATTAAATAGATGAGATTTTGACACCCTCTTTGTCTTCAAGTTTTATTTCCAGCATACAAGTAGCGAGTACCCTGATATAGAATGCTAATCACCAGGTTTCATTCTACGTATTTTGCAGGCAATTTTGCATAATGCGTATCAAAAATTCTCGACTCGACATAAAGTTTAGCCAGGCCCACCCAAATGCATTGCTAAGGATCCCCCATGCCAAAAAAGGAAAGGTATCTCGAACCAGTTTAGCTTGCAAGAAGCTAATCTTCCACTGGTCGTAACAAGTAAGACAGACGATATTTACAGTATGTACAGAATTAATGTACTGGAGAAATTCCCTTAGCTCTTTTAGACAAGTACAATGAACAGTGGACCACGGCTTAACGTCCCGTCCTAAGGACTGCAACCCTTTCAAGTAGCATGCGAGCCAGGTGAGTGACAACGGCCGGGAATCGAACCACCGACCTTCTAGTCCAGTAGCAGGGTTGCTCTTCACTTGACTAAGCATGCACATATATACGTCGAGTGGGCTCCGTGCCTGATATGCGACTGTCACTTTACAGGGTGTCCCCAAAAATTACCCACTACTTTAAATGGTTAGTATTACCCACTTGTAAGACGTATTGTAGGAATAGTTAGATTTCAATAAAGTAGAGTAAATATGCTTTCCAATAATACCTTAATGACATTTTAAAGGCATGCATCACTGAGCAGTTGTGACTTAAAATGGTTAACCCTCTTAGTTCAGCCATGGTGTTCTGGCTATATCTCAGCCATTCGCAAAACACTGAAGCTACCATTTCCCATGTGTTCCCAATGGTTAAAGCTGAACCAAGTGGGTTTAGATATAATCGTTTTTACTAATGATGACCATCCAACGCATGAACTGCTCTTTTTGGGACACCATGTATACGTCGTGCGGGCTCCGTGCCCGATATGCGACTGTCACTTTAGGGGCGGTAGATAACATACCTGTTCGAAAGTAATGTCGCCCTTTTCGAACAGTACGTCCGCCACTTCACGCACGATGCCGCTCAGTCCTTCCACAAGTTTGCTGCCTTTCTGCCGCAGGAACTGCCGGTGGCGTTCCTCCATGGATGGGAACCGGACAGGTGTACAGGTGACCACGCCCTATCAGGTGAAGCGCACACCTTCGGCATCGAGATTGAGATGAAAAGTTCTTCGGCTGAATTTGTGGGTCGCAAGATAGTCAAAATCACAGTCCAACGACCTCAAAAATCGCTCGTAAGAAAATCGCTCAATTGGGTAGTGGGAGCAGGTTTCGGTACCGGTGAACTTCGGCGGATCCACTGTAAATGGGGAAGACGCCAGGTGTATTTCGGCCGAAACGTCCGACTAGCGCGCGCACATACGTCGAGCGGGCTCCGTTTTTGCTATGTGACTGTGACTTTATGGGGGCAGCTAACATACCTGATCAGCCCCGTTTACATTCGTCGTACGACGTCGCACGAAAGCAATTTTTTAGCTGAAATAGCCCTAAAATCCGTCTTGTGCTCATAAGAGAGGTAGATATCAAAGCTACATGGTAGTTTACAGGTAAAGATTTGTGAATGGTATTACTTTAGGCCTGATTTAGCTGAACAACTTTCTATCGAGCGACGTCGTACGACGAATGTAAACGGGGCTTAAGATACCTGTTCGGCGCAGTTCGTGAGGGAATGTCTACATTACGGGCTTGTTTATCAAAGGGGTACCGTCAGATAATTGATAGGACGAAATATTCTACATAGTGAATCTGAGCATCACACGGAAACTCCGGAATGTATGTGTTTATCACTGTGGAGTTTGTTGAGGACAAGTTAAATTCCGAAGCTATAAAAAGTTATAAATTGCGCGGAGACTATACAAGCGTGCTATTTGTGTTTGTATGTTTTTTTTTTTTCATTATCCAGTGGCGATGCTGACATGGGCAGTACAGATAGAGTACATCACCACTGTGTCATGCTTCTGCGCGTTTATTTATACCCCTTTTCACTGGGGCGGCGATTGTTGAGCGAATTTAAGTCATAAAGAATGAATTTTTGACTTTGTTTGTGTTTTGTGTTATTTTAAAGTATACGTTTACATCGTCGATTATGATTGCAGTTGTACAATCAAGGGTCAGACAAGGCTAGGTCACTCGTCGGTCGTTCAGAGGAGAAGGGGCCTAATTGAACAAAGTTCCAAACAAACTTGAAAATCACCAAAAGCTAGCTGCCATTTGCACATCATCGACTGTCCTAAACATGTACCTAGTTTGCTGTCGCAAAGCCGTCGGCCGAGCCCTGCCCTTGATTTGTGAGACAGGCTTTAACGTGATCATCTGAGGACAACAAAATGAATTAATCTATCCGCCCAGGTGCGTCCAGGCTCGCAGCACAGGTGGCGTTCCTAGCCCGACGGAACGTTCTCGAGCACAGGCGTCCACAGACCAGCCCTGTCCGTGTGCACGGAGTCGCCATGCTGAGATTGCCGTGCGTTCTGTGGCTCCTTCTCGGTGCGAGTCTCATCCTCCCCCGCGGTGCCTCAGCAGGCTTTGGGGCGCCCGTCAGCTACGTCAGGGACGACCGCTTCAAGGAGATGGGGCAGGCCACGGTGACGACATTCGACATCGTTGGGGGTGAGTCGAGCTGAATTAATCTCCAAGCAGATGGCTTGGCGAGGCTCGTGTTGATGGTATATTTATTGTACGTTTCTCTTTGTAGACTACCTCCAGCTCTCAACTCTATGAGGAAGCTTTAGGGGTATCTCCAGGAAAGGCACAAAAACACACGATGCCATCAAAACAAGCCTCACCACTGCATCTGCTTTGACATAATGTGATAATGGCTGAATTCATTCACAATTAACTCTATAGCAAATGTAAAATATATGTAAACCTGTAGATAGCTGCCTATACAAGCTTTTCATTTTCGCCATATTCATATTGGAGGGAAAATCCTGTGCTTCCAAACAATCCTATGAACATGCAAATTTACCTGACGAAATTTAGATTGCTTCTAAAACAGAGAAATTTGCATGCTCATAGCATTGTTTGGAACCACAAACATTTTTCTCCAATGTGGCGACAATGAAAAGCCTTTGTAGGTAGCTGTGTGTAGACTTTGTAAGTGTTTATGACACAATGTTTTTAAAAATTTCATTCCAACTCTGACATCTATCAACTATCTCATGAAATCACATTTCAAATCTGAAATAATGATATTTGTCAGATTTGGATAGTCCAACTGGATATATAACACGGCCTAATTTGCATATATCGGATAGAGCTCGTGCAGTTGCACAGATTTTCATGTAGAGACTGATGAGTTTAATCAGTCACTGGGTTCAGAAAACTGACGGTGAGGACTCTGTGCTCGGAGTAAATTTAAAGAACACGGTTGGAGAGGATGATGTCTGGGTTCTGGAGAGAACATGACGATGGTTTGTACTGTAGCCATGACAACCAATTCTGTTCTGTAGAACCTTCTACAGTAACCATAACTAACGATTCTGTTTTGTCTGTTCTGTAGAAGACGCTGTGCTTGGAGTAGAGTTAGAGAACACCGTTGGTGAAGATGAGGTTTGGGTTCTAGATCAAACATGTACTGTAACCATGACTACCGAGTCTGTTCTGTAGAGGACGCTGTGCTGGGAGTAGAGTTAGAGAACACGGTTGGTGGGGATGGGGTGTGGGTTCTGTAGACAACATGACGACAGGTTGTGTTGTAACCATAGCAATCATTCTGTTCTGTAGAACGTTTTACAGTAACCACAACTCCTGATTCTGTTCTGTTTGTACTGTAGAGGATGCTGTGCTTGGAGCAGAGTTAGAGAACACGGCTGGTGAGGATGAGGTCTGGGTTCTGGAGCGAACATGTACTATTTTATGGTAACCATAACTACCGATTCTGTTCTGTAGAGGACGCTGTGCTGGGGGTGGAGTTAGAGAACACCGTTGGTGAGGACGAGGTCTGGGTCCTGGACTTTCAGCCGTTCGAGGCGAACGCCACCGGGCGCCCTGTGGTGACGAACGTGACGACCGGCCACGCCTCGCTGCTGGCGGAGCGGACTGGAGAGTGCTCCAGCGTCTTCAAGACCAGCCTGGCGAACGTAAGAACAAACCATGTATGGATGGAGCGATGGATGGATGGATGGATGGATCGATCGATGGATCGATGGTTTGTTGATTGGTTGGAGGGAGGGAGGAATGAGTGAATGAAAGAAGATTTTTTTTGCCTCATGCAAACCCTTTCTGTCTTAATTCACAAGGGTCCAAACCATAGGCGGTACTGTCGATAGTTTGCTGTACCCCTTGACTATGCTACGGATTGCCATTTTTTAAATATTTTTTTTTAAATATTTGTTTGCCGCAGTAGAAGAGACGTGCTATCCTGTGTTCTGCACAAAACACGCTTCTTTGTGACAACGTCTTTTATGCCACCGTAGAAGACGCGCCGATTTCCATGACAACGTATTGTTCTGTACCAGTTTCTACCGGTTCCTCTGACGACTGTTATTTTTTCCCGCTGTAGAACACACACGCCGGTTTCTATGACGACGACTGGTTCCCTGAGTTGATGAACACGACGGGAGACAAGCGGCTGTTCAACAACTACACGCGCGGTAACGTCACCGGCGGACAGACATTCAGACTCGATAACGTCGCCTTTGCTGGTGAGGGAGGACAAAAATTGTTTATACGTTAAAGAAAGTTAAACATCCAGGTATACAATATTTCAAAGATCAGCTAAGAACTGAATGAGCTTAGTAATACAGGCCCTGTACCTGTAAGCTCATTCAGTTCTCAAGTTATTGACGAAGGCAGGCGGATGTCTGTCAAAACGTCAGGAAGTAATCTCCGTAATTCATCCAGTTGTAGAGATTGATCTCTCGTTGAAAAATTGTTTATGTTTCACCACAACCACATGACTTGGGTTGGGGAGGTAAAGACGGTGGAAGGAAAGGGTTGGGTTCTATCTTCCTAGACCGCGCCCAAGACACAGGGGATGACACCGGACTGCTCAAGTCAAACCCATCAGACATAGTTTCAGACAACGTCACTGTAGAATGTAGCCTAGCCACTTTTGCTATACTTTTGTACCCTGTTCTTTTGTTTTCATGCACTTGAACTTAGCCCTCAAGCAAAAATTTGCAATAAACTTATTATTATTATAATACAACCTGATAATGGCTATGAACTATATGGAGTATGTATCAGTGGTAGCTGGCTGGCTGTCACTTGTCATGCATTTGTCGCATTCCCAATAAATGAAATGAAATGAACTATAACTTTATTGTTTATCTTTTTGTCGGTCTTTTTGCTTAAAAAAGCACCCGGTATCGTTTCTTAGACGGATGCCGTTTCTTGGATAATCATGCTGGTTGAATAGTTGCACATTATAACCACACTATAACTTTCCTTTAACGTTCACAGGTCCGATGGCAACGTTTTTCTCGTGTAAGCATCAGGACAACAGCTCCATCTGGGAGAGACACAACTTCACGGAGCAGTTTGAGTTCAACACCACGCTATACATGACGAACGTCAGACCAAAGGTACATGGAGATTCGCCAGATTACTTGTTTGTTTGTTTGTTTTGCATACCCGGTAAACCGCATCAAGGCGTAACACACTAGGTTTGTACTGAACAGTACAAGCTGCATAACCGGACTGATTAATTTGATCCACACACACAGCAAACTAGGTACATGTTTAGGACAGTCGATGACGTGTCGTACAAATGGTAGCTAACGTTGGTCAGACAAGGTTTATAACGGATTGCCGATGTTCTGTTTTGTTATGTTATAAATTTGTTGAAAAAGGTTTTCTGAAAAATTTGAGGGGGCTGTAGAAAACCTTGAAAGACGATGAGAAAAGAGCTTCATTGTTTGAACATAACAAAATATTTCTGTTTACATACTTTTAGTAATCTAACCGCTAAGCCTTCTAAAGTCCCCATCACAGACGGCGCCCAAAGACGTCACTTCAGCAAATTTTGGGACATTCGTAGGAAAGTCAAGGATATGGAATGAGCTGCAGTCCATTGTACATGTCGAAAGGAGATAGGAACGTTTCCAGTACATTGAACCCGTACTGTATATATCGTCTGCCTGTCTTGTTCCTGCCAGTGGAAAATTTGCTTCTTGCAAGATCAAGTGGATCGAGGCACAATTCACGATATTTATATATAATCTACCCCATTATAACTTTTTTGATGCCTGTGTGTCCTTAGGTTGGCGCTTACGGTTCATCCTACGTGCAAAGCCACACTGTTCTGTACTGGTGCCTTCTCTGAATCGCGATTATTATGTACAATTATGTATATATTGCTCATCTGTGTATAATTCTCTTTGATTATGTATAATTATGTCCCTATGATAACTTGTTGATGCCTCTGTTTCTTCCCAGGTCGGCCCTTACGGTTCATCTTATGTGCAAAGTCACGCTGTCCTCTACTGTCGACTTCTCCGGGTCGCGATAATTATGTATAATCCGGTTTGATTATGTTTAACTATGCATAATTATGTCCCTATGATACCTTGTGATGCTTGTATGCTCTCCATCTTCTCATGGTAGCATGATGAGTCCAGTGAGGAGCAACCCTGCCTCTGGACTGGAAGGTCGGGTGTTCCATTCCCGGCCGTTGTCACTCACCTGACTCGCATGCAACTGGAAAGGGTTGCAGTTCTTAGCACGGGACGTTAAGCCGTGGTTCACTGTTCATTGTACTTTTCGAAAAGAGCTAGGGGAAGAATAGCTTCTTATATGCTAAAACTGGATCTAGATACCTTTGCTTTTCCCTAGGTCGGTCCTTACGGTTCTTCCTACGTACAAAGCCACGCCGTCCTGTACTGGCGGCTGCTGAGGGTCGCCATCTCCAAGTTCCTGATCAGCTCGACCCGACAGGTCAGGCCGATCTTCGAGTATGCCATCGTCAAGGCGTACTATGACGCAAACGGCGACCCGGACTGGTATGTACAAATAATATAGGACGGGTTTTATCGTTAAAATGTAAAATGTCTAGTACGATGTCTTGTACGACGTCCTTCGTCATGTCTGTATCTGTATTGATTTTTTATAACCACCATCATGCGTAACACACCAGCTTCGCAGGCGCGCGGAGACGACGGTTGGCTATATTACACCGAACGACTTGATACACCGAACCCCATTCCTATCTAATATATCATGTAATACGTGTTAACATTTTTTAGACTTTAAACGATGTATACTGTATCCTATAGTTTGATCTGTACATTGTGTATTTTGTCTGACCCTTACCTCCTCCATTATGACCTCAATGAAAAGCGGCCTGCAGGCCCCACAAGCTACTTCTTTTTTTCCTTTTTCAGGGACAAAGCTCAGATAGAGATGGCATTCAAAACCGTCCTGGACTCCGACAGCTACCTCATGGCGGCCTACCGAGCCAACTCCCTGGTGTACAATCCTCTCAACAACAACAACTCCCTCCACAGCGTCATTAATGAGCCAACGTACAACGGTAAGTCTTTATACATCCTCCCATAGCAGGGCCACCGCACTCCGACTCTTTCTCCTTTCGTTAACCCTGCCCAAAAGGCCCGCATAGTTTCCTCCTGGACCCAATTGTGTGGACACGCTCTTGGCCAATCAGATAAGTGTGTAGTGCGTTGAAGATTCTCTGTGATGCCTGATTCGCAAAGAGCGTGTCCCCAGAATTGGGTCCCGGAGGAACCTATTCGGCAGGGCTAACGAACAGAGAAAGAATCGGAGTGCGGTGGCCCTACCAAGCGAGGATGGTCTTTATATGGTGTACACACCTCTCAACAACAACAACTCCCCCCACAGCATCATCAATGAACCAACATACAATGGTAAGTCCTCAAACATTGAGCCTGTGTCGCATAGGACGTACGTTAGGTGTATGGCAGGTTTTAACCTTCGTGTGTGTAACTCACTTAAGTCAGTTGTGCTGTGACGGAATACTGTAACAGTTAAATTTTCTGCGGTGTTCAAAATACCCTCAGCGTTTTCAACCGCATTTTCTAGCCAACGACAGCTGAAGTCTGCGCGATTCACCGACGTAGTAGCTGTTGTACGAGGTAGGGGACAAGGGGTAGCCTGTGACTTTACTGGAGTGGTCATCCCTGGGTTTGTGCGTGCAGCGTTGGGTAGAGTGTAGTCTCACTTCGTCCACAACATGCATATTTCTAAAACCATTTCGTCCGACATTTATAGACACGTCGCCAGCGCCCAATATTTCGGCTGCAGTTCCAGCCTGTGACTTTACATGACGTGGTCCTCCCTAGGTTTTGTGTACACTTTGTCTAACAGCAGGCATAT
>LZCU01100076.1:0-11069 GCA_001663935.1 Asymmetron lucayanum | reverse complement strand
TTGTACATGTATTTATGTGAAATGCAATAAAAATAAAAAACAAAAAACATCAGCGCCATGTGCTCTTTAAGGTGCTCGAGGTGTGGCTCTCCTTAAACACGGCTCATTGGATCCGAACAGGTGGCTAAAACTGGCCGTTTCTCGGATGTGTGTGGCGACGAGAGAAAGTGGAGTGGAAAGTGGTGGCGCTCCAGCAAGCATAGCTAGTCTCGGCACGAACCGCCACAAAAGAACCTGCACATCCAAAATTCTTGCTCTTTCGTCTGCCACAAGTTTATTCCACATCTATAAGCCCTTAATGCCTTGGATACAAGAGTAAACTGTAGGTTTACTGGGGTTTCGGAATATTTTACGTGCATAATGATGACATCAGTCATGTGTATGATGGTCATGTCGTTTTATGATATCATTTATATATCGTAAATAATGATAAGGTGCATAAAGATTTATGACTAGGCGTCCCTGTGTTCATTAACTTGCTTGAACAGATTCTGTTTTAAATGCCTCTGTAGGCACTACCCCAAATTTGGATTTTGGTATCCTTTTTTTAACTCATAGCTTGAAATAATCCGTATTAATTAAAACTATACCATGCACATAATTTCTTTAGTAGACATCGAAATATATATATGCTGGGATCCAGAATTTGTAATGTCGTCTATAAATATAGGGCAGTATTAAGGTATTGATATTTTAGGTTAAATACGAACATCACTTATCCAAATTCAAAAGACCCACTTATGTCATATAGAGGACTAGTTCAGTTCAGTTCATCGTATAACTAAGAGATGAGTACTGATGCTGATTTATCACTGAAACGATCACAGGAAACCAGTGCCGATATCTCATATTCCCAGATGACCGACTTCCACCCCCGCCCAAGTGTACGTCACGCGCGGAGCTGCATAGACTGATTAAGACAACGATGGAATTGATATCTGCTACAAAAGAATTGCTCAACCCTTACTAGTGTGATTTTTTCATGTTATTATAAGCCATTTAGTTGCATCAACAACTGTGAATGATTAAATATTTGATAGCTATAGTAAAATCCCAAGTGAAGACAAAATGAGACCACTACAAGTCAAGGGAGACTATTCCTGTAGAGTGTGAACTTTCTTTCCTTATCTTGAGCACGTGCAAAAATGTACAACTTCGGTTATATCTTGTGTGTGAATCTGTGCGGGTCTGTGTGTGCGTGTGTTTATGTGTGGCGGTGTCTGTGTGTGTGTCTGCATGTGCGTGTGTTACATTATCAAACTTCTCTTTTGAAATGAGACCATGCTTCGTCAAACCTACAAAGGAAAATCGGACCCTTGCAGTAGAATATACAAACCTGGCCACTTGTCTAACGGATGGAATATACGACATCACGCACTAATTTCATTAATCCAGACCGATTCCGATGTATGACGTAGACGATATGTTCATTACTGTCCGACTGCCTTCCAGCCGATGCCCTTATAAGGCAGCAGAACCAGACTTGATGAGTGAGTCATTGGTCGAACACCGATTCCCGGAAGCTTGTCGGCACTCCTTTCATCCCGCAGACAATAGCCAATCAGAGCGCGCCTATCCCTACCTCCCACGACGCGATACCATAGACCAAAAATGACACCCCCGTAGTTAGAGTCACGTGATCACGGTTTTAAAAGACTGGCAAACTCCTTGCACAGACCTGTTGGAGACGACTATAGCGAAGAGAAGCAGAGACCATGGCCCCCTACTCCTACTCCGGATGGTGCGCGGCCAGCGCGGCGGTCCTGGCGGTCCTAGCGGTGATGCTCGCCGCCCCTCAGCCCACAGAAGCCCGTGCCTTCAGACTGCAGCCGCCGGCCGGTGCAGACAATAAGGGGTAAGCTACTATTTTTTATTTAACGAGGTTGCTCAATGCAAAGCCTTACGACCACTTCAAGATATTGAGCTAGAAAGAGGAGAGAAATCTGGTTATGGGAGGAGATGGCGGCAACCAAGGGTAAGCCACTTGTGCATGTACAAACTTAATTCTCTCCTTGCCCATACTGCAGAAAAGTAGACAATCGGGGGTTAGCTACTTCTCGATGCACAAACGTAATTCCCTGCGAGCCCATTGTGGAGGATATTAAGGACTGAAATGGCTTGTCTTATTGTCCATGCCTACAGTTGTTATCGATCGGAAATTTAACGAAGACGGATTCGACTAGTTATTCTAATTCATACCATGTTATCCCAATCGGTATCAACAGGTTTGTACAATGCAGACGTATGTTCCATGTTATTCTGTGTGTATGTCTAAGTAAGCAGAAGTTTTATGGTTATAAAAGCAAGTGTAGAATTGATACAAAGTGATGTGTTGGTGAGGTTTGAGATTACACTGTAAGGGTTCGATTGCGCGGCTACTCATCGGAGTTCTGAGTCCGATTATGCACTCCGTCCAGGTCTTCTTGGTAGTGCACCGTAAGCCTTCGGTTTTTATCCAAGTAACGGGTAAGAAAGACCCATGCCACCCTTTAATTTCAACGAAAACCGTAACTTCTAACGCCTCGAGCAAGATGACAAAAAGCTACAGCTCTGAATCTGAACCTTTGGTCCGATCGATTGTAAGCCCGCAAAAGTTCCCACTGAATTCACAAGGTAGGGCTTTTTTACCGTGCTCTGGACGCACGACCTGAAATTGCCCTTAGGCTACTTTCGCCTTCCAACTTCAAGAAGGTGTTCACTCATGAAGACGCCTTGTCATTAGTCCTTAAAAAATATTTTTGGCTCGAACATTCCAAAAGACTTCCTGCGTGATGTTACCAACTAACACTGACGGTGCCTAAATCTCTGTCCCGAAAAGCTATGGAACTACCATTGCCTTTGCCCAAAAGATTTGCAGCTACTTTGCAGGTGATTTCACTACCGAAGACAGTAATGGGTGTGGGAAAGCCCCATGCCGCTCCTTAATTTCAGCGAAAACCGTAGCGTCTACCGTCTTGAGTTAGCTCCATGAGGATCCGCAGTTTGAATCATTGGTTCGATCAATGGTAAGCCGGCAAAAGTTGTCCCTGAAGTCATATCGTAAGGCTATTTCACCGCGCTTTGGACCTACGACCTGAAATTATCATTGGGCTACTTTCCTCTTCAAGAAGATGTTCATTCATTAAAACGCCTTTTTATTGCGGCCTAAAATAGATTTTTGCTTCGAATACCCCAAAAGACGTCCTGCCGTATGTTACCAATAAGCCTGACTGTGCCTTAACCCCCATCCTGAAAAGCCTATGGAACTACTATTGCCTTTTCCCGCATAGATTTACGGCTAAAATGCTGGTGATTCACTGCTGAAACCTTCGGCAAATTTTGGCTTCCAAGAAGCCTTGCCACCAGGCATGACAAACCACCTAGGGCACAAGCCAGACGCACGTCAGTCATAAAACTGACATTAACTCCCCACAAGACAGCCATAAAATAATCGTTAGATACCACTCTGGTCTTACTCAACGCACCTGAGAATAAGCGCATGATGCGTTAATGATATTGCTGTGACCAGTGCAAAACTCATGAGGCTAACAGACTCGCGTGGTTGTTAACATGAAACAATGGTTCGAATCAATAGACAACCTGATGTTAACGTAGGATATTTTACCGTTCTCACAAATCACGGGATGAAACGACTATCGAAATCCCTTTGTCTCGCCCGTAACTGCAAGACTCATTCACTAAAATCATCTACATTACCAATGAACACTAACGACAAAAAACCCCGCTGCTTGTAGTGCGTTTACGCCAGTCAAACCCGCCGCGTTAGCAGGATTTGTAACACGAAGGCTTCAAAGACGTCACGGAAAGCTCAAAATTCGTTTGAAAATGTCTCATTGGATCGTCCCGCAGAGTGGCGGTAAGCGCAGCTGGTTACGGTGATTGCTGGGTGGTTAAGGCTTTGATGTTTGCGGAAAGGCACAACAAGCATACCTGATCCCGGGTTTAAGCGGCTCTAATAGACGACCGTACGCCGGGCGTATGATAGAAGGTTTTTCAGGTGCCTAAGATCCGTCCTGTGTTAAGCGACTCTTACAAACGGCCGGAGGATAGAAGTTTTTTTTTAGCTGAAATAGCCCTAAAATCCGTCTTGTTCTTTTAAGAGAGGTAGCTGCCAATGGTACATGGTAGCTTACACGTATAGATTTGTGAATGGTGTTACTTTAGGTCTGATTTAGCTAAAAAAAAACTTATATTGCAAGCCCAACGTAGGGCGTTTGTACAAGCCCCTTTATCTGACGTTTGTGGCATATTTCCCTTTGCCCGCACAGCGGTGGATAAACGCAAGCAAGTTTGACGTTGGGAACTTACTCGTAGATTGAGATACCGACAGGAAGCAACGCAAAGAAAGGACAAAGATAACATCGTCTACGCAAAACCAGGGGCTCGTGAGATATACGTCCTACCGATTGCCTTACAAAACGTCTTTCAGATAGCATCTATCAGAAAGCATCTTCTAAGCGACATTAGGAAAGCCCACGGGTCATAAGAGATACGTCCTATCGATAGTGCATTATAGATATCCTTTGCAAGTCAACTAATCTACAATTAGGTAGGCCGATCGGGTGCAGAGAGGGTATGGTGAGATGAAACCATTCATAAAATGTTAATATCCTACACTCTGGCGAGTTAAACAAAGGCAAATACACCATTTACCATCTAGGAAAGTATTGGACACGCTGGAAAAGCAAAAACAAAACGTCATTTTCTTGTTGATTCCGTTCATGTTTTTGTGTGAACAAAACTATCCATTTTTTTCTGATGGGGTTCTTCTCAGAATTGGAAGGCAAATTATTTGCGTCATTCCTGGGCTGTGACGTCATTTAGCCTGTAACTTTATTCCTGCTACAAAGAGCTGACATTATTATCTCCACACTGCTCTAATCAGTTTCACCTGCGGCAACTCATTAACAGCAGGTTGTGTGTCCTGGCGGAAATTGGAGGAAACTCGCTTTGTAAAGGAGCCTAAAGCGACTTGAGGGCACTACCAGTACGCCAGTAGAACTGGATGTTCAAAAGTTAATTTTGCACATAGTAAGTTGAACTAACCCTGTCCCATCCCATATTGCTATTCAATGAGCAAAACGTCCATGTCCCTGTATCGCGAGAACGCCGTGAAAATCTGCTGGCTGAGATTTGGGTGGGACCCATAACTATAATACTCATCTGGCAGCTTGTTTCTGTGCTGTTTCCAACCACACAAAGTATGAAATAATGATGATAGGAGGCACTAAATGTCATTACCATACAGATTTCTTTATTCGTTTTTCCCCAATTATACCGCCCTTATGTTGCTTGGGCCCCTTTAATGCGAATAGATACGCACATCTCTAAGAAGTTCAAGACGTTGGAACCAATGACGAAGCTTCTCTGAAACAGATGTTGATGACCTACCAACTATTACTGCTTAACACCATTTGAATAGACGCCCGGACACCATACTGTGAATGGCGTTTTTTGTCTAATTTATTTATCACTTATCTGTCTGTTTATTCATCATTTTAGTCCCCCATGGACATGGATGATAGTCAAGCATTTCTTGTTTCGTTTGAAATGTAAGTTGCTTAGATAGTAATGTACGCGCGATCAAATAGCCTGCCAAGATTCTACTCTCCTTGGCAGAATCTGGAGGTCCGGATAGTTTTGGAGTTGTTTGGAGCACGTTTGAGGGCCTTTCAATGTGTTTTGTAGGCCCTTCTATTTTGCTGGCGTTTCTCTGTATACCTTCTCCCAGATACAAAGAAAAATAGGGAAAAATAGAAGGGCCAACATAACGCATATAACCCCCCTCCCCAAACGACTCCAAAACTATCCCGACCCCAGGCTCTACTTGGAGAGTACCAAGATTCTTCTGCAGATCATAAACCAAACCTGACAGAGCCACGATCCTTATACGACAGGGTGCAGATTCGTGACAGCCAGGGTTGCTGTCCATGGCTGGATGATTATCAAGCCTTTCTTGTTTAGTTTGAAGAAAAGTTGCCCAGATTGTCTTCTCCCTAAAACTACTGTACGCGGGATTCGTCTATAGATCACAAACCAAAACTGCCAGAAACCACGACCTTTGTTCATACTGATTGATCTGTGCAGATCCGTGAGCATCCTGTGAGTTGTCCTGAGTAAATCCGCCCACTGGTGACAATCAATAACCACCAGGTTTCCAAGAAGCCTCCCGATGATTACAGCCTATCTCAGGCCACAAATCAGAGCTTCCGTACGGCGGAAATGAAATTCTGCGCGGAGAGGAGACAACATCAGTGGTTTTACTGCTTATTACCTCCGTGATTCACTCACTCGCCTACTGACCGACTGAACTGTTTGAAACGTGGATAATAGCAATCTTACTTGACTCCTTTAATAGCACGTCACTTTCTAACATAAATCAGCCTTCCGTACGGCGGAAATGACATTCTGCGCGGGAGGAGACAACATCAGCAGTTTTACTCCTAATTACGCCCGTGATTCACTTACTCGCCTACTGACCGACTGAACTGTTCTAGACCCCTACCCGTTGAAACGTGGAGAATAGCAATCTTATTTGACTCCTTCAATAGAACGACACTCTATGTCATAAACCAGACAGCGGAAATGGCATTCTGCTCAGGACTGAGACAACATCAGTAGTTTTACTCGTAATTACCCCCGTGATTCACTTACTCGCCTACTGACCGACTGAACTGTTCTAGACCCAGAGCCGTGGTACAGTGGAGCATAGCAATGTTACTTGACTCCTTTAATGCAAGTCAGTCTCTAACAAGGCTAGGTTGACAACTGATCCCGCTGTGCCGTAATGAATTGATGAACATGAGATACTGATGGCCGGCCCTACGACTCCGCTTCTTCATGGTTACCCTCGAGTGAGTTGAAGCATTCAAACTTTACAGTAGAAACTTTGGACACTGTAATTTTACCCAGAAAGCATGTTTCAGAGGTTAAAACACGGTTTCGAGTCAAATTTAGGTTCGAGCGGGAGCTCGACCAAAGTAAAGTAGAGTCAAATTAGCGGTGTTCGACTTCCCTACTGGTACCTTACCTTACCTAGTCCAATCCATTACCCTACTGGTAATTGTACAGAAATGCATTAGAAACGGGCATCATGATGTTAGGAGCGTCTTTACGGCATCATGCACGATTCTAGGGAATTTCTGTGCCATTACCAGTAGGAAAGTTAAGCACGGCTAATTTGGCGCAGAAAGTATGTTTCAAAGGTTGGTATAAGTGTAAGTGTAAGTGGGCTTCCCAACGGCTCACTTGCTGGCCCAGCTCACCCTGACTACGTGTCCTACACTTGCCGGTAATGTATTGGGCTCTTTTTTCCACTTTGGTCAATTGATAACATAACAAATAGCACGAGATGGAATAAAGATAAGGTCCTCACATGCACCTCCACCCTTTATACTTCCGTCCTTTCTAGGCTTTAAATGTCTTTTTACAGCATCTAATGCATTTTTCTTCCATCAACGTAGGAAAGTTGAGCACGGCTAATTTGGCACAGAAAGTATGTTTCAAAGGTTGGTGCAAGTGTAAGTGTAAGTGTAAGTGCAAGTGTAAGTGTAAGTGTGATTGTAAGTGGACTTCCCTACGGCTCACTTGCTGGCCCAGCTCACCGTGACTACGTGTCCTACGCTTGCCCATAATGTATTGGGCTCTTTTTTCCACTTTAGTCAATCGATAACATGACAAAAGGCAGGAGACATGCTGGCGTGAGGCTCACCGCCATTATAGTAAAGAATGTAAAGAAATGATACTCCGGATTATTTGTCCGGTCTTTGACGATGTTCGGTGAACCTGTTAAGTCAGGAAGTCTCCTCGCTGAGTAAGATTTACTGAATGTTTCACCATCGGATTTCCAGGCCTTTGTGGCAGCGATTGGGGAAATCATTGTCAAAAAAGATGAAATGTCATCATATAGACACCTAAAGAGATTTTTACTCACGTCACAGTACTAAACTCAGTACCGACCAGGTTTGGTACATGCCATTGCCCCGTTGATGGAATAAAGATAAGGTCCTCACGTGTATCTCCACCCTTTATACTTCAGCCATTTTCCGGCTTTAAACCTCTTATGTCCAAGGCTTGCTGTGATGAAAGGCCAGGGATATTTGTCTCGACAATTGTAAGCATGCAAATCCCCTGGGAAAGTAGGCACCGTGGAGCGTTAATATGTGGTATATTCGTGGAGTTATGAGATCCGACTTGACTCAGGCGGCCTCGTCTAGACTATCGCTCGTGGTGACGTCGACTCTTCTATTGATGTCAGGGATATTTGGTTTGGTCCCCGCGGTCTGGATTGTTTAAAGATCTCCCAAAGTATTTACTGGAATATTATCGCAACGTAACAGTGACAAGTTTTGAAAGGCAAGAAACAGTAACCTATTTGGAGGTTAGTTTTTCTTGCCTTTCAAAACTTGTCACTGTTGGAAGAATTTTATATTCTAGTAAAATTAATGTGATTATACGTGACAAATGAGCCTCTTCGATGACTCCAAAAGGAGAATTTTCAGCTTCCACTAGCAGTAGTACCTACAGAGCTAATCACATACAGTTTTAGCTTAGTGTCGGCAATTACATGTCGACGTTAGTGGATAATACTGAAATCTTCATTCCAAAATACCCCTTGCTGCATAAATTTCATTTGGAAGATTCTATCCAAGATTTTTATTCAATAGGCACTAGATTTATAAAACGCCTACCTGGGTATAACGGTCCGTGTTGACACCATACATATAGCACTTGGATTGACTGTCTTGTGTAGTCTTCTGGAGCATGAGGGCTCAAAGTATGGAGCAAAATATAAAGACAAATCTTAAACTGAATCGCTCTGAACCTGGTTATGAATTCAGTCCACCGCATCAGAAGCAAATTTCATCATCTTTGGAACAACCATGGCTCCTGATGAGGTGACCGCAGCGCAGTGCGGTACTCAGGCTGTCCTTACGCTCTTAGTCAGTGTTTGATGGTAGGAAATGGCACCGGAAACATTAGTGCGCCATTTCCAGCCATTCGGGCCCACTAAACGGGGATAGATCAGCACATGAAAGGCCCTTCTGGCTGGATCAATCGATAATCATGGTAAACGTGCCAAAGGTGCATTTGTTACAGGGATTACCAGGCAGGGAATAGTCCTGAGAGCCGGATGGACACACCTCTCGGCTGGTATATAAACACCTGTTAATGCATCTTCTTATCGTTCTTTCGCACTATCGTAGCATCGCAGGTTTCTCAGAAATATTGGCAAACGTATACGAATGAGCTTCCTCTTCATGGCAAAAAAAACCATTAGGTTTTCAAATCCTGATGGTATTGGAAATGCCATTTTTTCCTTACTTTTTTCACTTCCGATGACTACAAAACAAGCCGTGTATGCCTTTGAGTTATACTTTACTTGGTTATGCTCACAAGTTCACGCGATTGTTCAGTTGCCTCATGACCAACAGTTAAGCGAGTTTTTAACTCTGCTGTGTATACATATGTATGTATCTGTATACACCAGAGAGATATTGAGTTTACATACAAGGCTAAACACTGATTAAGTGCTATATTCGGAGAATATTTTAAAGGCCAATTCCTTTTGTGCCATAATCTCGCTTGTATGACGTCTCGGTCGTTATTGGTTTTTACTTAGCGATTCGCGTGGGTAGCAAATTGCTATATTGGCGACTGACTGGTGAGTTCTTACAGACAAGGGAAGTATCTTACTGAATGTAGTTAAACCAGTGCTGCCTGTCCACATCTGTCCATTAGTGATGTCTGCTGGTAGCTTCCCGTAATAGCTCCACGCACATCACGACATGTGACGTATACGTGTACGCACTGCCGTTTCCATAACAACACTGTTTGAGGGTGTTAGAATCTTGATTTTTTGTTGCTGATGGATCATTTCATCTATGCCGGGGTTTTGCTTACTCGTTTGAACTTCTAATGGAAATGTTCGAGTCACGTATCCATACGGTTTTTTTCTGTTATACACAGAAATAGTAAAATAGGTAAAACCATAGACATCAAGGGACATACTGGATATGGACAATAATATCGAAACGGACTATTTCAATGACCAAATAAGCCCCAAAAAGGTTACCTGCCAGTTCTCTATGATTTTCTTCACAATCCGTTTATCCGGAGGGAGACTCCATTATTCCCCCTTTCATCCCTTCTATACGCTGAAAACCTTTTGTAAGCTGAGATATTTAGGTCTAATGAGGTCCGCATGAATACAGTCACCATAAAGTCCGGAGGAAAACTAAAATCAAAAAGGCCGCGGTAATACTGAAGGAGTCGTGTGACGTACTTGCCATGGCAACCAGGTGTTGTCATGGCAACCAGGTGTTTATGGATTATCTCATTAAGTGGCGTGGTGAACATTTCCCCTCCCGCCGAGACAAATTGGGTCAATCCAGGGCTTCTCAGAAAGAGTTAGAGGAAATGTTAGGAAAGCGCGATGGATTCTTTTTTACCCCATGTGGCTTACCAGCAATCCAGTGAGACTGACGTTTCCAAGGCAGAACCTGCTTGTCAAAAGCGTCGGTCTGTCAATTAGTTTGGCCCCCGGTGTCCGCTTTAAGGGGGGGGGGGTCAGTTGCTTGTCTTAAAGTTTTCGAATTCAGGCCGAGTTACAGATAGATTAAACCTAGTTTGCGCGTCTTTTACCGATAATAGCAGGGGTCCATCTTAGCCTCATTTTGATCAGATAGACCAGGCTGAACAAGAAGCGGCAGTACATACGACCTGATTCAGATTCAGATTTATTGGATACCGACTTGCATGGCACATAATGGGCATGAAATTTGTCGAATATTTACAATGGCGCTAATATCAGAAATGTGTAATTTAAAGTATACATGATGTATTTCGCCTCGATTCCGTGTGTTAGGCATGATAAAACAAACAAACAAACAAACAAACAAACAAACAAACAAATGTTTCCCTTTTCATTTCAGACCTTCAGACTTTGACGACATCGCGCAACCCCTCTACGACCAGAACGCAGCAGACAGCCTTCCCGCAAACAACGACATGTTCAACATCCCGATCCAATATGGCGGCCCTTTCACGTCCGGGTGGAAGGTCAGACG